>JADBJO010004475.1:7500-37500 GCA_016801955.1 Conus betulinus | reverse complement strand
ATGCTGACACTTCTCTTTCATTATTGCTTGAAGTTGTTGCCAAAAATGTGCCGCGTGTTCACAAAACCAAAACAGATGCTCAATGTTTTCCCTTTCTCTATTACAGAAAGTACAATGATCACTCAGTTCAACTCTCATTTTTGACAACACAATATTTGTACCCAATATACGGTGTAGAATTCTTATCTGAAACCATTTAAGTTTTATTTCTTTTATTTTTTTGTACCTTTTTAAAAATGATATTCCATTCCAATTGCTGGTCAAGTTTTTCATTCCACTTGTTGCAAAAAGTAGGGATATGTTGCCACACAGAATGGCATCATAGTAAACACGTGCCCCTCTGCTGACTGAACAGATAAGTTTCCACAATTTAGACATTTCTTCATGCTTGTTATTTGTCATTGTTACTTCAGTTTTCCGAATATATGCGTTTACCTCCCTTAATAATCCAGTGTACGAAATAAAGTCAATGCAAAACCCATATTTGTAATTGAACTCTCTATATGCCAAAAGCGTGCCATCTTCTTTCATTACATGTCCAATTTTGTATATATTTTTTGTCGAACAGACTTTGATAAAAAATTGGTTTTTTGTTTATCTTGATGTTTTCATTATAAAATATATTTCGGAAGCAATTTCTTCGGAAATGCAAGATATAATCCATTTGCCAAATTCTTTATATGCCTCAAATACATGAACCCAAAATTTATTTCTGGATGATTGACCTAAAGGAAGACTACAACCAATTTTTTCCAGATGACAAACTTTTGGACAACTTGCCAAAGTAATGCTTTTCCACTTGTGAGACGATGTTCTCATTTTTCTAATCCATGCAAGTTTTAATGCAAAAATATATTCGTTTATTCTAGGCACACCAAGTCCTCCATACATTACGTTTTTAACCAGAGTTTTTCTATTTATACGATCCCTTTTTCTATTCCAAACAAATTGAAATACTGAGTTTTGAATAGCATTAATTACATCATCGGGAGCATTTGGAAGTAGCATCCAGAGATGAATTAGTTTGGAGACAAGATTAAAGACTTTAAAGTAGCCACCCTGCCTAGTGGAGTAATCTGCCTCTTTAACCATGCCTTATATAGCATTCTTATTTCAAGAAATCTAGCCTGCGTGTTTATTTCTGAACAATAAGCAAGATCATTGGTAAATACGATACCCAGAATTTTGAACTGTGGTGGATTCCACTGAATACGTAAATGTTTCATATAGCAAATCGTTGAATTTTTTCTACTGCCAAGCCATATAGCACTTGTTTTTTCTGTGTTTTTATATCAAACCTGACTTTCTTCCAAACCTGTCAACTGTTATCAGAGTTTCCTCAAAAGACACTCTGTCACCTTCAAGCATAATTTCTGCATCGTCCGCATATTGTGAAATTTGTGTTTCTGTATTGTTAATTTGGATCCCTTTTATAATTCTATTATCTCTCAACATATGGCAAGGATTTCCACACACAAAAATGAATATGTAGGGTGAAACTGGGTCACCCTGCCTACACCCACGACCCACAGGAAACCAACCAGATGCCTGTCCATTCACAAGAACAGTTGACTTGATATCGTTATAGAAAGTACTTATCCATTTACGAATATCTGGTCCTAAACCGAATGCTACAAGTACTTTATTCATGAATCCCCAGTCAAGGGAATCGAAGGCTTTCTCGAAATCTAAACATAACAGCAAACCAGGTAGTTGGTGTGTTTCCAAGTAGTTAATTAAGTCATAGATTAATCTAATGTTATCTCCGATATATCTGTTGACCATAAATCCTGTTTGGTCTTCATTGATCAAACTTGGAAGAACCATTTTCAGTCTATTCGCAACACATGTTGACCCTATCTTATAAACAACATTTAAAAGAGTAATTGGCCTCCAGTTTTTTATGGCATCTCGAGATTTATCCCCTTAGGAATACACACCATAATTCCTTCCTTTGTGTGGTGGACAACTCGCCTAGTTTAAAACCTTCGTTTAAAGATCGCACAATGAATGTTCCAAGTGATATCCAAAAAAAATTGAAGAACTCAACAGTAAATCCGTCTGATCCAGGGCTTTTATTGTTTTTCATCTGTTTAAACTGCATAGCCAGCTCATCCAATGATATTCCTTCTTCTAATTGTACCTTTTCGTTGTCTGTTAGGACATGAGGTAAGTTAACCATTTCAGAAATTTGGCAATCCTCAACTTCCTTTGACCGGTACAATTCTACATAAAATTTCTTCACTTCATGTTGGATCCTTTCGACATCAGATATTTCTAAACCATCATTTAATATTAACTTTGTCATATTTTTGTTTAAGAAGTTTTTTTTTTTCAAGCGAGCAAAATATTGATTGACCTTTTCTCCTCCTCTGCTATCCAACGTGCTCGAGATCGAATCAAAACCCCCTGCATTTTAGCTTCCCTAAGTTTAAACTAGTTCCTCTTTGTCCTGCTCTAAATGTCTTTTCTTCATCAGTCAACTGTTCCTTTCTCTCTAACTTTTCAATATTCACTTCTAAACGCTTCTGCTTTTCGTTACTTCTGCGTTTCTTTTCAGTTGCAAATGTTATGGTTTTACTTCTTATTTTCATTAATAAAACGTCTAGGAACAGTTGATCTGAAATAGTAAACTGAATTTCTGAACGCTCAATAGATGGTAGTTGTTCTCTCGAATAGGGCAGTATTGCGTACTCTTCTATCACAGCTTTAATTTCCTTGTTAATTTCATCAATGTACTGTTTGTCCTTCAACAAAGAGCAATTAAATTTCCAGAAGGGGTATCGTTTAGTTTCTCTAGCAAAGGTAAAGTCAGAGTAATCATTGAATGGTCTGTCCTGTATCCTGCCTTAATATCTGCATCCGTGACGAAGGTAGACACATAGCCTGAAACTAGAAAAAAATCAAGTCTACTTTGCTGCAGAGGAGAGGATCTGTGCCATGTGTATCTTTTCAACTCAGGATTCAACATTCTCCATATATCTGTAAGATCTAGATTAAACATCATGTCTTCAACTTGCTGTTGTGCTTTAACATTGTTGTAATGCTTGTAATTAAAATAATCCATTGAAAAATCATGAACCAGGTTCCAGTCCCCTCCAATTTACAACATTATCAACACCAACATCCTTAATATGATCTTCTAACTCAACAAAAAAAATCTTAAATAAATGTCAGCGAACCGCCCAGAGAAACGTGGACAAACGAGTCACAAGACAAACCACAACGCGTTTCAACCTCTTAGGTCTTCTTCAGGTGCAACAAACATGAAACAAATAACGAAAATGCACTTAGCTTTGATCGATCAAAGCTAAGTGCATTTTCGTTATTTGTTTCATGTTTGTTGCACCTGAAGAAGACCTAAGAGGTTGAAACGCGTTGTGTTTTGTCTTGTGACTCGTTTGTCCACGTTTCTCTGGGCGGTTCGCTGACATTTATTTAAGATTTGTTTAGATTTCCGCCTGCAGTCGTTTCACTTTTCAACAAAAAAATCAGGATCATCATGGTTTGGTCCATACAGGCTAATAATCAACATCATCTTATCCAAAATGGATACGACAGCAAAAATGTAGTTTCCACCTGTATCTTTGTAAACCTTCTTTACACAAAATTCAAAATTATTGTTAAACAGTATCGCAACACCTCTTGAATTTGACATATATGATGCAAAATATGCTTCATAACCCCATTCTGCTCTGATACACACTTCAAGCTTGGGGTCAAAATGGGTATCCTGTAAGAGATACACCGAGAACGCCTTTTCTCTTAGATAGTGAAACACATCCCTCCTCTTTTTTTGATCCGCTAGGCCACGGCAGTTCATTGAACAAAACCTTACAGAGTTACTCATGTTATAACTTTATAAGTAGAGGCAGGAATACACAACTGTATACAGAAGCTACTGTACCCAGCAATCGACATACTATGTAACTGAAATACAGGTAGGTAAATACAAAACAAAATCACCAGTCCCTGAGTGACAACAAAATCTCACCATCTCTCTCGCAAAAGAAAAACAGCATCTCATTGAACAAAGGATTTCCTCCAGTCGAACATAAAGACCAAATGTATAAAAGAAAAGCAAACATGACATAAGACAAAGCAAAAATTAGTAAAGTCAAGAAATCAAGGCTATAATAACAAAACATGGTTAAATTTTTGGGGAACGATGCGCTTATGTGCGCCGACAGCATTGAGGATATACTGAGAAACTAATGTGAGTACTTAAAAAGTACGGATGAAAACAACGGCGGGGAAAAAAAACGGGAGGGACAGGACCGTGCGCCGAGTCAGCAAGTCTGCAGCCCATCTGTCCACACTTGCGATATGACAGCGCGTGCCATAGCGCGTGCAACCAACTTGTACGCGGCTTGCACGAGTACTTTTTCAGCTCGTGAGTCTTGTTTAAGAACGACACAAGCGTGCAAGGTAATTGCAACAGCAAAGCGCAAGGCATACAACTAAATGCTATCGCACAAATTACCACATTTTTCCGGGGGAGGGGGGGGGGGGGGGAGGAGAAAAGAAAACAAAGAATGGGGAAGTGCAACGTCGGAGAAAGAGGGAGAGGACGGGGAGGGAAGGGAAGACGACTGGGAGAAAGGGGGAGGGGCAGCGCAAGGCAAACTAGGCCCTCATCTGCTAATGCCAATCTAGTAGTAAACTACACACGAACCCCATCTACTGAGCATATTTCAAACGTTGTAAGCCGGCATCATCTATCAAGTATTTAAATATAATTTTCATAACTAAATATCTGCCAGAACAAAATCATTATATCTATAAACAGCACATGAATGCATTCATCATTTTAAGAGTGAGCTAGACTTTGTCATTTTTATCAACGCCTTCTTTCTTGCGCTGAACACAGAAGCGATCAAAGCTAAGTGCATTTTCGTTATTTGTTTCATGTTTGTTGCACCTGAAGAAGACCTAAGAGGTCGAAACGCGTTGTGGTTTGTCCACGTTTCTCTGGGCGGTTCGCTGACATTTATTTAAGATTTGTTTAGATTTCCGCCTGCAGTCGTTTCACTTTGCAACTAGATCCATTTTCCAATAGTCTTGAGACATAAATCGTCAGAACACATCATCTTACCAGAACGTTTTAACTTTAGAAAAGCTAACTGGGATCTTTTTGCTACGAACATACAAAAAGAATTAGTGGAGGATCAGATTCTTCAAAGTCCTGACCCTGCTGAAACCTTGACGAACATCATCATCAGCTGTGCCAAGAACATCATTCTGTCTTCTACCACCAAACCTCAGATGCCGAAAACTCCCTGGTTTAATGCTGAGTGCCAACAAATCCACAATGAACGCCAGAAGGCTCAACGTGTTGTCTGTCACAGGCCATCAATACTTTACGCGAGGGCCCACCAAAATCTCCGTGCGAAATCTCGCTACATTTTCAAAGTGCAAACGTCAGTCTTGGAGAGACTTCTGCTTCAAGTTGAATTCAAAGACCTCCAAGAAGAAAGTATGGAAAGTAATCAGAAAAATAAGTGGAAAAAATACAAATCCTTCTATCCATCACCTGAAATTGCAGAAGTCCTGATCACAGATAACAAGCTGTAGCCAATGTGCTGGCCTCAACTATTGAAAAGAACTCTTCCTCCCAAATAAAAACACCTGCTTTTCTGAAAAACAAAAAGTTCTGAAAGAAAAATTTCATTGAAACTTCTCATCAAACAACACTGAAGTCTACAACCTGCCATTTTCGATCGATGAACTAAAATCAGCTCAGCAAACCTAAAACGATTCTGCTCCCGGCCTGGATGAGATCCACTATCAGCTCTTGAAACATCTCCCACAAAGCTATCTCCAGACCATTCTGAAAGTCTTCAACAATATCTGGTCCACAGGGTGTTTTCCACCCGTCCTGGCGGAAAGCCCTTAACATACCTATACCCAAACCTGGAAAAGATCTTTCGAACCCATCCAATTACCGTCCGATAGCTTTGACCAGCTGTGTCTGCAAACTGATGGAAAAAATGGTCAATGCTCAACTCATGTGGAAACTTGAAACCGACGGCCTTCTGGCGAAAGAACAGTGTGGTTTCTGCAAACATCGAACTACAGTGGACCATTTGATCCGTCTAGAATCTACGCTTCGGAACGCCTTTATTAACAAACAACATGCAGTGGCTATATTCTTCGACTTGGAAAAAGCCTACGATACCACCTGGAAATCTGGCATTCTTCATGATCTCCGTGATCTTGGTTTTCGGGGTCATCTTCCACTTTTCATTCAAAATTTTTTGGCAGAGCGACAGTTTCAGGTCCGGGTTGGCACCACGCTCGCTGATGTTCATGAGCATGAGTTGGGTGTTCCACAAGGAGAGCATACTGTCTCCTGCCCTCTTTAGCATCAAGATCAACAACATTGTCAAGTCAGTTCCATAGGGTTCAGACTGCTCATTGTTTGTGGATGATTTTGCTGTCTACGCAACTGGAAGCCTGTACCCAAGTGTCCAGCGCAGGCTCCAGCTTTGTGTGGATAAAATTCATCAGTGGGCGGATGAAAACGGCTTCTCCTTTTCTCTTACGAAGACACAGTGCATTCGCTTCCATAATTTACCTCAGTTTTTTTGCAGATCCTGAAATCAAAATAGGGAAATCTCTCCCATTCCAGCTGTCAAAGAGGCCAAATTCCTAGGAGTTATTTTTGACCAAAAACTCAACTTTCTTAGCCACATTAAAAACCTCAAAACCTCTTGCCAGAAAACTCTGAATATTCTGCGGGTCGTAGCACACACTGACTGGGACGATGATAAGAAAACTTTGCTGCACCTCTACAGAGCCATGGTCCGTTCCAAACTGGACTATGGTTGTGCTGTGTACGGCTCTGCAAGACCGTCTTACCTAAAACTCTAGGACCCTATCCACCATCAAGGGCTTCGTCTCTGTCTTGGAGCATTCCGCACCACCCCTGTGTACAGCCTGTGTGCAGAGGCAGGTGAACACTCACTGTCCAACCGCAGGCTGAAACTCTCTTTGAATCACTATATCAGACTGTTCTCGGAACCGGAAAAACCTGTCTATGACTGTGTCTTTGACCCTCAGTTCCAAAGTAAATTCGAAAACAACCGTAACTGTATTCCGCCGTTTGGTCTTCGTATGCAGCCTCACGCGCGGAATGCAGGTCTAGACCTAGGAGTTGTGTCTGATTTTTCCAAGTTTCCAGATGAGCCTCCATGGACCTTTTTCACACCAGAGATTCGTTTTGATCTTGCAGCTTTTCGCAAAGAGTCTACCAGCTCTCTGGCATACAAGGCATTGTATGCAGACCTCTGTTCAAATTCCCCATCCTATCAGAAAATTTTCACTGACGGTTCCAAGTCTGAAGATGGAGTGGCATGTGCAGCCTATTGTCCTGTTTCTCCTCTCAATACTGTTAGAACATATTCCTTCAGATGCTTCTGCTTACTCTCTGCTTAACTTACAGCTCTGGTTCTGGCACTGAGGATAATCTCACAATCAAAGAAGAGGGACTTTCTGGTGCTGTCAGATTCACTGTCAGCTTTGGAGGCCATAGCTGGCCACAACCTTCAGCATCCAGAACTTTTACACTTCTTTGAACTTTTTACCAAGTTGAAAGTGGAGGGTTACAACAACATTATTCTGGCTTGGGTTCCTGGTCATGTTGGCATCGGAGGGAATGAAATGGTTGATCGTTAGACCAAGAATGCCACAACAGAGAAATTGTCCAACATATATATCCCCCTGCTCAGATCTGAAACCCAAAATTAACGATTATGTCAGAGACCTCTGGCAGGAGAATTGGAATACACAGACGGATAACAAACTCTTTCAGATCCGTCCAAACCTTACGGAGTTCCTCTCATCTACGTCTGGTGGTCGTAAAGAAGAAACAGTTCTGTGCCGGCTGCACACCGGCCATTCGTATTTTACCCATTCATACCTTTTAAAGAGTGAAGAAGCTCCGTGGTGCATTCCATGTCAAGTGCCACTCACAATGAAACATGTTCTTTTAGAGTGTTGGGACTTGTGTGATGTGAGACACAAACATTTTACAGCAGAGTCCATGAAAATCCTGTTCAGAGATGTCCCGCCTGAATGATCTTTGGGGTTTTGAGAGAGATTAACATTTTTCATCTGATTTAAGATTTTACGGAAGAAAGATTTTTAACGAAGTTTCTGGTGCGTTTCTAGAAGAGGTCATTTAAAGAGATGTGTGAAAGTTTTTTTTTTTTGTTGTTTTTTTTTTATTTGTTTTTTTTTATTACTTGTGAGTTGATTTTAACGTGGTGACAGCCCTGATGTGGCCCTTTGCGGTCGGCTGGGCTATAAGCAACATTACCTTACACACACACACACACACACACACACACACACAAACAACTCACACGGAAATATGCGCGCGCGCACTCGCGCACGCACGCACACACACACACACACACACACACACACACACACACACACACACACACACACACACACACACACACACACACACACACACACACACACACGCATACACCCACAAGCACGCACGCACGCACGCACAAACACACACACACACACACACACACACACACACACACACACACACTGACAAAGAGCACACAAGTGAGCAATACGCTGTACAAAGCACAGAGAGAGAGAGAGAGAGAGAGAGAGAGAGAGAGAGAGAGAGAGAGAGAGAGAGGGAGGGAGGGAGGGAGGAGGGAGAGAGAGAGTAACAAAGGCACAGACACAAACAGACACACAGACAGAGACACACGGACACGCACACACACACACAGACGCGCGTGCGCGCGCGCACGCACGCATGCACGCGCGCCCACACACGCGCGCACGCACAGAGACACACGGACACACACACACACACACACACACACACACACACACACACACACACACACGCACGCACGCACGCTCACACACGCGCGCAAGCTCACACTCACAAATGCACGCGCACACACACACACTCATACACACACACACTCATACACACACACACACACGCACGCACGCACACGCGCGCGCGCGGGCGCGCGTGTACGCACGCACGCACGCACGCACACGCACACCTGGACACACACATACACGCGCGCACGCGCGCGACTACGCATGCACGCACGCGCGCACACGCACAGACGCTCACATACACACGCACACATACACACGCGCGCGCGTACGCGCTCTCACGCATGCACACACACATACACACGCGCGCGCGCACGCACACACACACACACACACACACACATGAGGGAGTGCTAGCAATACGTACGTGCACTACCGTATGGATACTCAGGCATTCATTCAGGCACGATGGCATTTTTGCATACTTGCAGATACTATCGCCTGCGATCACCAAGATCGATTTTTATGTGCGTCTGCAGCGGATACCGATGCACACGCATGGCCCATAAATACATGGATGTTTGTGCGCGCACGCTTGCGTATTCGATTTCACATTTGCAGGCTTCTTTTTCTGCACTTTCCATTCTTGCTTCATGACTGTTGTAAATAAATTGACATATATATCCGTTCGTTTACGTAATAACTGCTTTGTTTCACTTTAAAAGAAGTCATAAGTAGAAGCACTGTACTTCTTATGTTGGGAACATCGCGGTATAATTCTTCAAAAGCTGCTGAAGAAAACATGTAATAAATCAAACGCTGATGCTTGTAAGAGGAACATTGCTGTGAGATCGATATTCAAATTCTGCCAGTTAAAACATGAGAAATTTACAATACTTATATGTAAGTATTATTAATATTAGAACGTTACTGGTTCATTCAGTTTCTCAACAGACAACAAGAACACTCGAACAAACTTTGTTTTGTCTCCCCTCCCCCACTTTTTTTTTTTCTTCGTTCTTTTTTTTTTTTTTCTTGATTCAAAATGAATACTTTACATTCAAAATTTTCACCCACGTTCCTGGAGAGATCAACTTTGTATATTTTAGAAGAACCAAGAGCGTCTACCAACTCAACCGTAACCCTTACTTCCGTAGGGAAATTACTACGTGAAATCAATCATGTCTGGTTGTACATAATGCCTCCTCTCTGCTTTTAGGCTTTGGGACTTTCGGCAACGTGATGACAGTGTTGGTGATGCGGGGGATGCGGGCTTCCCAGTCCACTGCCTGTCTCTCTCTCTATTTTCACTGCTTTGGGCCGTGTCCGACCAGTTTTATCTTTCCACGGCTTTAATATTTTACTGGGTGAAGAAGTCATTTTTATTGGCCCTCGTCTTTTTTCCGCTATAACATTTTCTGCTACCTTCCAAAATTCATCTGGAACGTGGCTGGGATAACGTCAGCGTGGTTTCTCATCGCCATGACGTATCAGCGAGTGACGTCAGTGGTGGCGCCACATCGTGTTGGGGTTCTGTGCACGGTGAGGAGAGGGAAGATCATCGTGGCCATCATCACGTTCATTGGCTGTGCCTTTAACATTCATTTTCTGTTCACGTGGATCTACTACCCGGAATATGGAGATTGCCAGTTTTCGACAGAAATACGAAAACCTGATTGGTTACTTTGAATGGCAAGATATGCTGTGTTTGTGTCTGTGTTTCCATTCCATTCGTTTTGCTCGTCATTGGAAACTCCGTTCTCATCTGGCACGTCATTCAATCCATGCACCTTTCTCGGAAAATGAGAGTGAATATCAACCAGCAGTCGCCCGGTAGTGGTCAAGTGTACTCAATATCAGTTACCCTCATCATCACATCAGCAGTTTTCTTGTTGTTCACTCTGCCTGATAGGATCTTCGATGTGTACCTCGAAATGAGCTACATTAAATTGTTGGATGACGATTTTGGTACCATGATATCCTTGTTGCAGACAATGTGTGTGACTCTGTTGATGAGTTCGGTGGCATCCAACTTCTATCTCTATCTCTTGACTGGCAGAAAGTTCAGAGAGGAAGCGAAACGATATTTTGTGTTGTCGAGGGGCAGACCAGGAACCTGTGTCAGTGACCAATGTCACTGCATCCCACTTGTCTAAAACAAGTACTTCTTGTGGTGGTTGATCAAAGATGAATCAGCATGCTGACTTTCAAGGATCATTTTAACAAGACAAGCAAAACAAAAGTTTGAAATGACGCTGTACTAGCAATCGTTCAGCTCCCTTGAATAGACTAGGCTAGTTTCATAGCTTTCTTTGTTGCAACCCTTCTGGATGTTTTTCCTTTGCCACTCTTTTTCTCGTGGGCTTTTGGTCCATGCTGCATACTCATTCCTCAAGGAAGCATGCATGCTTACGTACATGGAACGAATTTTGCCGTTTAACCATCATGACATTTTTTAAATGATTTGCCAACACTGAATTTCCTGCGTGTGTGCACCCTTTCCTCCCTTACTCACATACACACACGCGCGCGCGCGCGCACACACACACACACACTTGGAGAGAGAGAGAGAGAGAGAGAGAGAGAGAGAGAGAGAGAGAGAGAGAGAGAGAGAGAGAGAATCAGACAGACAGAGAGACAGACAGAGAGAGAGAGAGAGAGAGAGAGAGAGAGAGAGAGAGAGAGAGGGAGCTTGACAGAGTCAGAAACCAACAGCTGTAACAAAATGAACATACTCGTGACGGTCAATGGGACAACACAGCTTCCCAAGTAGTCTTGACCTGTAGCTTCTTCTGGAACCGTTCCTTTATATAAGACAGAAATGGAACAAAAATTTTAAAAAAACCCTCCTCATGCGCAAATCAGCAACAACGACAACCACCACAACCACCACCACCACAACAACAATTGCAGCGGCAGCAGTGATGAATCATTGATTTCATGTTTTGAACTGGTCCATATATTTCTGCTGAACAGTGTGAAACCATGACTGTTGCTGTAGCCTTGTCCACTTTCCCAATTTCTGCAGCATTCGATTGGAAATGTTGAAAACGAGATAAGATTGACATTTTTTTCATGTAGTCATGTAAAAGAAAAAAAAAGCTGCTGCTGCTACCTTGGATCTGGTCCATCTGATTCCTGTTGGGGAAACATCAGACCAAGTGAGCATTGTGAGACTGATGGCAAGGCACTCCACACTCAAACACACATATGTTCTCAAAATTCCACGTTGGCGAGTCTTCAGGGTGCCCATGCGGCACAGCCCCAATGACTGTGGAACACTTCCTGCAGGACTGTCCCACACACAAAGGCTAAGAACAGAGACCTGGCCTGTTGACTCGTCGTCGAGGGAGAAGCTCTATGGATTTTGGAGGGCTCTCCGCTACACAGCAGCCTTCGCCGGTGCCTCTAGAGTTCCTTTCTGAGTGTAAGAGGAAGAAGAAGAAGAAGAATTATTGGGCAACTCGCTGGCTATAAACAACATAAGCTGAATTGTGTATTCAGTCTAAAACCAACAATCAAAAGTAAACAAACAAACACGCAAACACATTTACGAAAACAAAATCAGGTTGTACCGAACCTTCACATGACTATGCAGTTGGCATCCAGGGGTATATGTCTGGACTTCCTGTCTGTAGTTGTGTTTCCTTTCCTAGGATGTGTTCCGTTGGCAGCAGCATCATGGGATAAACACCTTTGTCAGACGGAAAGTACCACTCCATTATAATACGGCTGAAAACTGGCTGCAGCCCCTATGTAAATAGGAAGGGGAAAAAAAAAAAACATAAAAAGCAATGAATATCAGCACGGTCTTCCAACTAGTCGAGGTCGAATAATACGGCCTTTCAAAACTCCCAGTAACTGATGTGAAACTTGCATTCTCCATGCAGCCAAGCATTTTCTGACTGTTCGTCATCACATGTATCTTACGTAAAACTGGTCTCTAAACGCTAAATGCAAGGAGCACGATTTCAGCTCGCCGTGTTAAGTTCGGCTTTTGGGGCCTATGATAGAGGTAAAGCCATCTATGCTGTCTCTGGGCATCTTTAGTGAAACTTTTGTTTTTCTTCCAAATAACAGTGATACAGCGGACCTAATTTGGCAGTACGAAATGTATGAAATAAGTTTCTATAAAACAGGCTTGTGTTCGTATTCTCAGCATATCCATTATTACTGAAACTCTTCGCTTTTTGTCAGACTTCTGTTCGTCAACAGTTTTGTTTTATTACACTGACCAAAATGTAACCTATGAAATGGAGACAAAAGGATATTTTTTGAATAACCATTTTATTCATGACAGAAATGCTGTTAAAAAGCAGTGGAACATGTTTCATATTAAAAACCCCTTCAGTGCCATGTTTTATTTTGGTAGTTTTCCCCCTTTTATTTTTTTGGTATTTTGTGGGGGGTAATGATTAACAAAACATTCTAGCATGGAAACTCTTGCAAGAAAGTGTTCATTACCCATCTTTTTCTGAAAGGGAAATGAACAGACTATTCATTTATGACAGTTTCAAGTTTATGTAACATGTTGGTTAATAATAAGTCTACCATACATGTGAGATAAATAAATTTTTCATTATGTCGGAACATGTTATAAAGAGTGAATAAAACCTGACGAATAACATCAGGAAGTAAACAGGAAATCAACATGAATATTTCCCTACCTTTATGGAAGCGGTGGTCCTAAATTGCAATCCAAAATTTCAGAATTGTACACACATTCAGTCTAAAATTCACGCGTATTTTCTTTTCTTTTCTTTCCTTCCTTTTGCACTGCGGTCAGCACAACGTAATTTTTATTTAGATTCTGAATAGAAAAAACACTGATGTGAAAGAAAAACTGATGAGATAAAATGTAAAGAACACAAAATAATGTACAAAACTGAAGTATACTGCTTTTTCCTGTACCGCAGGGCTGGTAGTGCTTGGTGGTGTGGTACACTCTGAAGCACGGGACTGAACACAGGGCAGGATGAGACAGGCATTGTGCACACCCATACACAGTCTCTTTCCAGATGGCATGCTTTGTGCACACGTCTTTTGCGA
Organism: Conus betulinus; assembly: GCA_016801955.1. Taxonomy (NCBI): domain Eukaryota; kingdom Metazoa; phylum Mollusca; class Gastropoda; order Neogastropoda; family Conidae; genus Conus; species Conus betulinus. The sequence continues at coordinate 23,622 of JADBJO010004475.1, read as the reverse complement.
TTAAGAGATATGACTATTGTGAAATGCATACACTTTTTCTTTTTGTCTAACGCAGGCTTTTATGGCAGCTTCTAAAACATTTGCATCAGTGTAAATTTGCACTGATAATAAAGGAAAGAACAATCTAAAGTTCATTTCAAATTGTTGGTAGCAACGGTTTTAGAGTTTTGAACAGTAAGAAATTACAAGTGATCATGCCATATATTTCATAATTGTTTTCAGTCACTGCATCTGTCATCAATTCTACTGGAATCTTTCAAAGTGATCATTCCATCAAGTTCTGTTTAAATGGGCTCCGTGCATTTTTGGTGAACTCACGCTCACCGTTAAGACGCATTTGTATGACGATCTTGGGAAAAAAATGTATTAAGATAACTTAATTAGGCTTATGTAGACTAGAATACGGACGTCCTATGTTCAAGCATTATATTCTACACCAGTCAAGTAAAAAAAAAAAAACCAACAACAGTAAATGCAGTATTTAATTTAGTATTATTTGTCTGGTACAAGAATGCGTACTGCTGTCATTCAGGTATTTTCTGTTGCTGATATCCATTCCACAGTTCGAAAATATAAAGACAGACTACGTCATTAAATGACATACGTGGTTAAATGTAGAACATAACGCTTAAATTCCAGCACAGAATTAGCCTATTAATTTCGAAAGAACAGACCTTGATCGAATACACTGGAATGAAAAACAAAGCTTAATAACATCATTATCAACAATAGTAACAAAAGCATCAAGTTCGAAGGGATTTGGGGTTGCTTTCAGGCAATACCTCACCGGCGAAGCGTTTTCTGTACAACACGTGTTGCATGAACCTCCGATCGTCCGTTTTACGCCTTTTTCACAACTCTCCTTTTTAACTTGGAGCAACACGTAACACCGGCAGTCAGACATCCACTTACTGACATTTCCAGTTTTCCATTTCCCCCAGGTTTCTTTGATTTGTATGTTTGCTTAATTGTTTTCAGAATCATTTACTTGGCACTTATCATAAACATCTTTATTTTAAAGAATATATATATATATATATATATATATATATATATATATATATATATATATATATGTATATTCAGATTCAGAAAACTTTATTATCTCTCGTTCAAAGAGAAATTACATTCGTGACCGCTGCCCTAAAAGTTAAGACATACATATTTATAGTAACAAACGTGACACTGAAAATTAAAATTACTTTCAAACAATAAAACATGCGTGTATCACCAAAATGGGAATTTCAATCTTTCTCCGTTTTGGTAGTGCCAATAAAAGCATGCATTCAGCCACTCATAATTATATATACATACATGTGTGCACGTATGAGAGAGAGAGAGAGAGAGAGAGAGAGAGAGAGAGAGAGAGAGAGAGAGAGAGAGAGAGGTGATTTATCATTAAAAAATAATTAAGATAAGACATATTCCAGACATTTCTAATCCTCACTGCTCCAGGACATAAACACATCACACACACACACACACACACACACACACACACACACACACACACACACACACACACACACACTCCAGCATCTATACTTTCCCGCTTGCTCACAGACATATACACCCGCGCACATGCTTATGTCACAGGTGATCCACCGCCTCTTCTTACACGCTGTGTTTGTTTAAAAGCGCAATGGATTGAACACAAAGCTCTCTTTTTGTGCGCATCAGCTTAGCTCTCTCTCTCTCTCTCTCTCTCTCTCTCTCTCTCTCTATATATATATATATATATATATATATATATATATATATATATATGACAGAAAAAAAAAATTATCGCGTACTTCTAAAGCGAAAACTGGACACTAGAATGCCATAATTAGACAAGATTGTCCAAGTTATGCCAGTGGTTCGCCTGGACTGAATGATGAAATAGTCTGACGGGGACTTTCAAGTCTTCTTTAAAAAGCTCAGCTTAACAAACAAAAAGATATCACCATCTAAAGAATATGTTCAAGTTTGCTTCCCGGAACGAGGCTGAGAACGAAAACGTCGCAACAAGACGAGTATGTTCAAGTCTTCTTTCTGGCGACAGGCCTGAACACAATAAACGACGAATTAGTCGAACTTGTGAATGGTATGAATTTGTTCTTCATCATCATTATCATCATCACCATCCTCCTCCTCATCATCATCAAGTGAGTTTTCAAAAAAGGTAGTTTGTGCCTATGCTTCCAATCTACTAATTCCAGAGAGGTTGCCATTAGCACTGTCCCTCATCTGCTTTCGATCAGGTGCCGTACTTTTATGTCGTCGGTAAATTTACTTCTACAACGAGATGAACTCCTGGGGTACAAACCCTGTGGGTTCAGCGCATTCTACTTCTGTGCCTATATCTTCTCGGTTTTGTCTGGGTTTCTACTTACGAAGTGTCTAGAAAGTAAAGGGTGAAGGTCAGATAAAATGAGGGATTCTCTCCTTCTGCGCTTGTCTTGAATTGAATAACCCCCAACCTTCTGCGCATGCCCACAAACACACTGACACAGACACACACAAAGATTGAAAAAGCAGCTTAACTAAAACAAATTTGATAAAACTGTTTAAAGACCATGAACATCATGAAGTCAGACTCACGCGCATACACACACACTGACAGTAAACAACAGTGACACACACAGGCATGAAGACAGATTAATTTGAGCCTACACACACACACACAAACACACACACAAGGGCTAAGCCAACTATCGCAGCAGATGAACTTGGGAGCTACAGACACACTGAGCAGAGCAGATGGCTTAGTTAGCCCACTGGTGCCAGACATACACCACCAGATGCAGGCTGACATCACATCACATCTGCTTCCAAGAATGAAGCCAATCCCCAGATGCAGCACCACAGATCGGAAAACGTTTATATACATCCGACCTCTTTTTTTTTTTTGTTGTTGTTGTTGTTGTTTTTTTGGGTATTTGCCTTCTGTGCCACCTCAGAGGTATTGCACCCACGCCGCTCATTTCGACCACCCCTCTCCCCCACCCTCCCCCTGTCCGCCCCACCCCTTCCCCCTCCTGCCCAACCCACTCCCACCCCCCCACAGCTGAGGCCCGACCCGGCCCGGCCCGCCGCAGCCTCGGCAGGGAGAGTTGATCAAGTTGCCAAAAGAAACAAACCGGAGGAGACACTGCACCGCTGCCGAGTCACTTCAGTGGGTTAATGTTCAGTGGTGTCCTGTTCTGATCCAACATACACTGAACACCACCTACTAAGCCCCCTACTGACCACAAAAATTGCTCAGCCGCGGAGCCCGTGTGAGTGAGCTCTCCCTCAAGAGGGCGCCAGCACGTCCGACCACGACAGTCCCCATGAATTTGCTGATGCCGTTGATCCCGACTGTATCAAACCAGGCCATAGACGTGGGGTGTACATCGAAACTGAAGTCACAATGAAAGCAGGGTATGAAGGGCCACATAATTTTACTTTGTTTTTTTTATGCTGATCGTTGAGAATGAGGATGATGAAGAGGATGCTTCGGATTTCCATTCCGGTCTAAGACTGCACGACAGGGTTGTACTGTACGCTTAATTTCCTAATATATTCCGGTGTGAACCAGGCCCAAGAGATACAAACACCCGCAGTGTTGGTCAGGAAATTTGGCCAGTACTCTCAGAGACGTCCATTTTGGAGATGAAACTCAACTGTGTGGTCCCAGTCTTCCCAACCGAGCCTGTAGTAAACTCAACTCTGGGTAGGAGTCAGTCCGGGCAGAAAAAACATCACATGACTCTGATGGGAATCGAACCGACGACCTCCAAGCCAGGAGTCTGCAATGTTAACCACTTCACCATTGCGGCTGTCGGTCCTCAAATCTTAGCCTATCCATCACCGAGTGGCTAGTAATGGGAGTTAACGATAATTAAACTCAAAAAAAAAAAAAAAAACATGCGCCGATTGGAATAACAAGAAAACGAGCTGTGACAGAAGACCTTCCAAAGAAAACGTACCTTCCACCCAGCCACCCTCCCTTTGTCCAGGAAAGGATTTTTTTTGTAGCAAAGTCTGTATCACAGGATATATCTTTATCTTTTGTAACATAGTCTATATAATCACACGATATATCTATATCTTTTGTAACAAAGTTTATATCACACAACATGTCCACACTGTACTGACAGATGTATTAGTCTGCACTAAAGAAATCCCAGACCCAACACAAGTTTCGAAAGTAACGCTTACAGGGAACACTTTTGTAACAAAGTTTACATCACTCGATGCATCTACACCGTACGGACAGTCTCCACAAAAGACAGCTAAAACCCCAAAAACAAGCTTCAAAGTATCGCTTATTTTGATACAAAAAAAAAAAAAATATATATATATATATATATACACACACACACGCACGCGCTTACTGACAACAACATAGTCTTCATGCTTTTACAATACATCTGCGATATGCTACATATCTAACCACATCGTTGGGAATTTTTTTTTTAAGGAACATAAAAAAGAGGACAGAAGAAGAAAAATACAATAAATTAATTCTTAGTAACATCACTGGTTGCCATTCCTTGCAACATCACCTTCTAACCGCCCACCCAATCACGCAGTGGTGAGAAGTCCTTCAGTTATTCGATGTAATAGCTCCTTCTTGACAAGTCACGAATCTGTCACCTCCGTTAACCCTACCCGCATCCTTGGTTGCCAATCAGTGTAACTCCGCCCTCGACTTCCCCCCCCCCCCCCCCCCCCCCCCCCTCAGTCGCCGTGCAAGAAAGTAATGACTAGGCCATACATAATACACACATTCAAAAACAAAAAAAAAAAAAAAAACTTTCAGTAGCTGGGGAGAGAAAGGGCGTGGCGAATGGAACATTGATGTGTAGAGCACAGGCATGAAGAGGTATTGTTCTCTCCATCAGGCAAGATTTCCCTTCATGTCAGTTAAACACACGAGGTTAGTTACGTGTGTCTGTTTCTGTCTGTCTGCGAGTTGTGTTTGGCGGTATTCAAGTTCAATTAGACCATGCCCGTCTTGAAGGCATACCATGTTAAACTTTGTTCATTTCTCTAGCTGGTGTTGTGGGTGCTACATATGTTGGGCGAAGGGTGGGCAGGATAGCTCGGAACATCCTATTTTGTGGGGTGTCACATCATTTGTTCTCTGTGCTCGGTGTTGGCATTTCTGCTGGGCGATTTGTTTATTGTAGGCAGCATTCGTTTTGAATAATGTTATTGCATTACAGGAGCAGCGAAAGATACCCTACTTGTATATTATTTACCTTTTACTATTCCCTGCCACATTTCAGATTTTTTTTTTTTTTTTTTTTTTGGGGGGGGGTATAGATATAGAATATCACATTCACACAACTTTAAATATATTTGGGTTTGTGTGTCCACAGGAGGAGGACAAGTATTCATTAAGGAGATATGAGGGAAGAGATCGCAGTATAAAGTTTTCTGTTGGATGACAGGCTTTTTTTTTCATTGTTATGCCTTTGTTGGTAAGAAATGTGGATATTTATTGTACATTTAGTTCGTGCATCTTGTATTCTAGTACGTCGATTTGATTTCTGTATGAGAAACTAACAAAATCAATATACTATTTTTACATGCATCCAATGTACATCAAGAGGTCTTGGATATAAATTTCAGGCAACTTTAAAAAAAAAAAGGTGTGTGTGTGTGTGTGTGTGTGTGTGTGTGTGTGTGTGTGTACGCGCACGCACGCGTTCATTCAGCATACATATGTGTGTCATGTGTGTGTGTGTGTGTGTGTGTGTGTGTGTGTGTGTGTGTGTGCACGCGCGCGCGCGCGCGCGTGTATGTGTGTGTGTGTGTGTGTGTCTGAGTCTGTGTCTCTGTGTGTGTATGTGCGTGCGTGCATGCATGCGTGCATGCATGCGTGTGTGTTTGCGTACATGTGTGTATGTGTGTGTGCGTTTATGTATGTGCGTGAATTTCTAAATGTGTGTGTATGAGTGTGTATGCGCATGCACGCGGGCGAGCGCATGTGTGTGTGTGTGTGTGTGTGTGTGTGTGTGTGTGTATGTGTGCGCGCGCGCGCGCGCGCACAAGTGTACACTGGCTTGCGTGCTTATATGCGAGTATGCAAGCCCTGTGGGTATGGGGGGCGTGGTATGCCTGGACATATGCACGTGAGGTCAGAGATAGCAATGAAAACAGAATAAACAATCGTCATTCATTTAGCCAAGTCAGTTCAGAAACAGTGTTGAAGGTTATCAGTAATTGAAAGAAACTATTCATTCACAATAAGACCAAACTAACTAACAACAGCAAGCACCACACACAACTGCACGCATCCACATTCTGTTGCTTTCTGTAATGTAAGACCATGTACATACACTAGCAGGGCAAATCACAGAAGCCATACCGTTTACAGCCGACCACAATGGAGGCCGCAAGCGACTTAAACGCAAAACAGTGCGCTAGCTAGGACGTCAAGACTAGAAATCCAATTAGAGGCAAATGCTGACACCCGAAGATCAATCTGAGACAAAGTGTTTCACGGACTGTATACCTAATGCGTCCACACGGATCAAACCACACAGCCACTCACTGGCAAATACAGAAAAGACATGCGTATGCACTTTGATCTATTCCGACTGATCAACACAGTTTGATATTTGTGAGAGAGAGAGAGAGAGAGAGAGAGAGAGAGAGAGGGGGGGATTACATGGAGTAACTTCTCTCTAAATGAAATAAGTATGACACAAGTAACCAATGAAAGAAAGCTGAATTCGCTGCATATGGTTTGAGTGTAGAAAATATGGAGATGGAAATGGGGGTGATTCTATGAGTCGGTATCAAAATAATGCACATAAACAATCGTGTAATAGTCAGTAACAATTAATACGAATAGACAATCGTATAATGGAATACGAGGCGAAAAGAAAAACAAAAACAAATATGGGAACAGAGAGAGAGAGAGAGAGAGAGAGAGAGAGAGAGAGAGAGAGAGAGAGAGAGAGAGAGAGCAATCTTTTGCAAATCTTTGAAATGGATATTATCTAATAATAGTTTACAAAAAACAAAAATGCCGGTTACCGTTTAGGAAGGTTCTGCAGCGAACGCGGTAGATTCACACGTAGGCCTACTTTCAATCATGGTAATAACCGGATTACATGATGGTAAGCTGATCCTTCTTCTTTGTCATGGTTCTATTGTTCCTCCAACATCAGACTTCAGTTAGTGATTTTTGCATTTAAAAAATCTTATTTGACGGTGTTTTGTAAAGATCTTTAGAGAATCCAGTTTGTCTTTGTGTAGCTTTGGTGTTCATTTCTTTCATTTTCTTTTTATCTAAAATTTATGTAAAACGGTTAACACTGACCCCCGCCTGTGTGCATTGTAGTTTACATTATTTTGAAAGGTCGGCAGTGACCAGTTTCTTCTGGGGGAGGTGGTCAATTTTCCAGTTAAGCGCACAAATTTGTCAGGTAATCGTCGTCTGTGGGCTGGGGCAGGGGTTTGGGAGAAAGGATGAAGGGGAGAGAGGGGCATGTTTCATACTGAGGTGGTCTATGTCTATGCAGTTCTGTTGGTGACTTGGCTGTAGTGAAATGAATGGTCACAGGAGTCTGCTGATCCGTTTCATTTTTCTGCGTACTGCACGGTCACATGTGCACTTGTGAATGTTTCTAGGAATGGTAATTCTGATAAGTGCTTGTGTTTGTTCTAGGCTATTTGTTATGCTGGAGTCTTCTACAGATTATCTTTGACATCTTCTTAACCGTTGTTTATTCACTCCAGAGCCATCACTCTGGATGGCAAAAAAAAGGAAGATAGGCCAGTTCTTGTCGCACGATCGCCGATCCAAACGATTCTATCGAATGTTACAATAATAATGATAGTTGTTCATGAAAAAGTGATTCTAGTCCATGCCTGCAGATATTCCATCAGAGCGAAGGTTTCCTGCCACTGCACTGTTCTGGTTAGTTTCATCAACACCACACGAAGGACACTCACCTTCTGGCAATAACACCGTTCTCTCTACATCTCTACAACACTTGACATAAAGCGTAAATAATATGGTCTGGATCCAATAGTCTGATGGCCTATAGCAGTATTGACAAAGCATGATGTAGAGTGTAAAACGTATTGATTGGTTAACTGTCATTTACAGCTATAACCCATCCATGAAAATGTCTTGATGGAAATGGACAGAGAAAGGAATAGCCACTTCGGTAGGGCGAGGGGAGGGGGGATATCTGTGGAGAAAGCACTTTTTCTATGTACCCAACTCTACTCTGCTGCGTTGGAGTTTTCTCAGCCGTGGGTCAGCTGTGGTTAGGAGTATGCGGTATGTGTCCTTGGACACCATTTCAGTCCCTTTTCAGTCGGCGTCTGTATAGAGCGTGTCAATTTTAAAGGTAGTTTTTACATGATTACTCGAACAGAAACGCATTCATTTCTACAGTCGCACCAGAACTCAGTACTATAACCGTGAAATATCAGGGTATCCGACAATTACTTATAATAATAAAACTATTGTAGCCATAACATGATTTGTTTGTTACGTACATTCCCTCGCCCTGTAATAGTGAGCATCTCCTTGAACAACGCGATAGAGTGAGGTGTGCTTACGTTAAACTGGACTTCCGACAGGGAAATGAGAAAGTGAATTTTAACCATTTTCACCGTTTTGATAATGGCTGCCAGCATGTGGGTGTAGATGAGTCGGGAGTGGTGATTGGGAGAGGGATGGTGGAGAGAGGAGAGAGAGAGAGAGAGAGAGAGAGAGAGAGAGAGAGAGAGAGAGAGGCGACAAGGTGAAGAATGTGTATGTATTTATGTGTGGGATGCGTGCGCGCATGTGTGTAAGCTTGTGCGAATGCGTTCGTGCGTGTGTGTATGTGTTTTTGTTTTGTTTGTTTGTGTGTGTGTGTGTGTGTGTGTGTGTGTGTGTGTGTGTGTATGTGTTTGCGCGCTGTGTGTGTGTGTCTGTGTGCGCTGGTGTGTGTGTGTGTGTGTGTGTGTGTGTGTGTGTGTGTGTGTGTGCGCGCGCGTGTGTGTGTGTGTGTGTGTGTGTGTGTGTGTGTGTGTGTGTGTGAATAGAGGCAGATGCAGAAGTAGACAGGAACTTGTGAACGGATGCGCTTTCTTCTCTCCCTGTTCCTAACTCTCTTATCTGTGTCCTTGTGCCTGCTACCAATATCTCTTCTCATCTGTTGTCACTATTCGTTAATGATCGACTGTCATCCCTTTTCTAACTTTCTTATCCGTGTCCTTGTGCCTGGTACCTTCTTCTTCTCTTCTTCTTCTGCGTACACAGGCTGATACTCCTGCGGACACTCCCTATATAAATAGACAAGTATTAAACTCATCAGCCCCACAAAGGGAGTGGCCTGGTGCCAATATTGCTTCTCATCTGTTGTCACTATCGTTAATGAGGGTCTCCCATCCACAGTCTCGCCTATTATTTTGGTAGAGGCTTTTTCACTCGAATGTTGTACTTGTTCGTGTATGTCTAGTTCAGGGGGTTGTCTTGTCAGTCTTCATCGTTTTACTCTGCTACTATGAACTTTTTTTTTTCAAAACTCTTGAAAAGGACAGGGAATAGCAAACAGTAAGTAGATGAACAAGTAAATAACCTGCCTCCCATGATGGAATAATTACATGCCTATAACTCAAAATGAATGCTGTTTACGATACCTAATCGCCTAGTAGAGATGCCAACACCGAGCACACAAAACAAACAAGGACACACACCCCAAGAATGGGTATTCCAAGCTTGCCCAAATATCCTGTAACTGAAACATATGCATAGTAATAACAAGCAGAGAAATTAACAAACACGAACAGATACTTGAGACATTCATTCAAACTGAAACATATGCACAGCAATAACAAGCAGAGAAATTAACAAACACAAACAGATACTTGAGACATTCATTCTAAACTGCCACAGACGTTTTTGGTCTTGAAAAAACCAACAACACAAGAACGAACAGCAACCAATACATGTAACTTCGGTTTAACTGGTATGGAAGGAAATCTTTATCGAGGAAAGGAATAGTAAAGAGTGCATAACGAGCAAGTAGTAACTCTCCCTCCTATGATAAAAAAAACACAATTACATGCCTATAATTCCACGCCTATGACGCCGACGAGACCAAAACGCGTCGCAGAAATGTCAATACAGAGCACACAGAACAAACTATTCTAAGCTTGCTCATAGAGCCTGTACCACGTGTACACAGCAACAGCAAATAGAACAACGAATGAATATCTTGAAAATAATCAACAAGCACAGGCATAAACAGTAAACAACACCCCTGGTAACCTGGCTTTGATTAGTGTAGAATGAAATCTGAAAGGAGGAAGGGAATGGTAAACAGTAAACAATGAACAAGTAGCTTAATTCTTGTTACCATGACGACATAATTACACGCGAATAACTCTTAACGAATGCTGCCTACAATACTAAGTCGCGTAACAGAATACCAACACAAGCACACAGAACAAACAAGGAAATATTCCCAAATGTGATCAATACTCAGTGAGTTCTTTAAAAAAAAAAAAAAAAAAAAGAAAAAGAAAAGAAAAGAAAAGAAAAGAAAAAAAAAAAAAGAAAAGAAAGAAAAAGAAAAAGAAAAATAAAAAAAAAACTTTTACACGATTTTCAAAATCTGGAAGAGGAACGAAGTAACAAGAAGGCATTTACTTGCAAGAAAATATTGTCTTTTTGTTTCTTGCTTTCTCTTACATTGTTGTAATTTTTTCATGTAAATAATGCAAGTTCCTTCGGTTTCTTAATAGCCAGTAATCGTCAAGAATACTTCCCCAAACATCTATATTTTTTTTCTAAATTAGCACTTCAGACACACTCTCTTTATCTGACACAAATATTCTGGAGAACTGTACATGACGCACAGACACACTCTCTTTATCTGACACAAATATTCTGAAGAACTCTACAGGACGCACTACAGAAGAACCATGGCTCTTTGGTAACTGAAACCTAACTCTTCTAGCCTCAGGAAATACTCCTTGAAATCTCTTTCTAAGGGTGGTGACGTAAATTTTGCATGACATTCGGTTTCACAAATATTGCATGATAATCTAGAGATTCACGAACGAGGCTAGACGTGCTGATGCGCGGGCATTTCCGGAAGTCAAGCTCTCCGTAGACAATGATTTTCGTTCCTTCTGTTTCCCTCTGTAGTCACGCATTACCAGAGGTCCTCTGATGTGTGACTACAGTCGGAGTGAGTTCTGCGGTAGTCGTTTGAATAGTCTGATACCACTCCCTCCCCTCAAACACCCCCCCCCCCCTCCCCCCTCCAGTCTAATCCTATGCACACATGCTGCCAGCCATTTTTTGAAGGCTTAAGCTTTTTGTCTTTTCACCCTCCCCTCCGAAGTTCTCGCTGGTGCGTACATTTCTCCCCCTGGCAGTGTTTGGTAGGATGCTGACTGTTACAGGGTGAGGGAATGTACACAGCCAGCGAACTGTATTATAGCAGCAGTATCAGTACAACAGTACACGTAGAGGCGTTACATTTTGTCTGCATGGTTTCTTGCCTTCAGTTGCCTGGCTGTCCGATCTCGTGGTGAAATCAAGAACAATAGGAAGACGCGGTATTCACGCTGAGGATGCCATGAACACAGCCTCTCACATAGTCAACGATTTTTATTTATTTTTCTCTTCGTATGTCTGTGAGACGTGTGTGTGTGTGTTTGTGTGTGTGTGTGTGTGTGTGTGTGTGTGTGTGTGTGTGTGTGTGTGTGTGTGTGTGTTGTGTTTTGGGCTCTTGATAACTTAGTATCTCTGCTTTTGCCACGTCCTAATCTCTCCACCCTCCATCTTTTGTTTTTTGTTTTCTTCGTTGATAATCCCTTTTAAGTGGGCCTCCATCTTTATTTCACGGGCTGCGACCTGCGAAACTTTTTGTTCTCAGATCAATTAAAAGCGTGACAATTGTAGATAGTCTGTTGTATTTAGAACCCATATCTGAATCATACATGCCATGCATTCACTAAAAGTAATATATTATTCGTTTTTTTTTTTCCCTAGCGCGTACATTTCTCCCTCTGCAAAACTTTGTCATATGTTCATCATCATAGTGAGATAATGTTAAAACAACAAAAAAAAATGTTCTCATTTATCAGGAGATTTTTTTTAAATCATAAGTGGCGTCTGCGAGGTGGTTTCTTTTCAGTTTCACCGTTGCCCAGAGTAGCATTGTATGGCCTTGTTGTACGAGACGAGGAAGTCTAGAACCATACGCTTCCCGTAGGTGATGCTTTTTCGCTGTTCCACTTTTCTCAGCAGCCACCATCACCAGCAGTCCTCTGATGTGCAACGCAGTGAGAATATGTTTCACTGTTGTTTTTTTTTTAAGTGATGGTAATCCTCTCTTGGTTACTTTTTTTTTTTTAATATTCTTAGTTTCAAAGTGAGGTGATTGCAGACGGAATGTGAAAGAAAACGTCAAGGAATTTCAAGAAATCATGCATCTTCTCCAATTCGGCGAAAGATGGGCGACAACTATCTTTCCCCCAATTTGAGATTATAAATGATTGCTCGTTCTTCGGGGTTTTTTTTTTTGTTGGGTTTTTTTTTTTTTTTGTTTGTTTTTTTTTGTTTTGTTTTTTGTCCTGAGTGTTGTTTTCTTTGCCTGAAGAACACGTACGAGGTCAAAACATGTCGTGTTTTGTCACGTAATTTGTTTGTCTATGTTAACCGGGAGCGCTACTTAAAGTGTCTCTTATAGAGTTTACCTTCTCTATCAGCATCACCACTATCATTATTATCATTTTTGCTATATTATTATCATTATTATTATCATTGTTGTTCTTGATATCATTATTACTATTATTTTGTGTTATCATTATTATTATCATTATTATTATTATTATTATTGATATCATTATTACTATTATTTTGTTTTTATCATTTTGTTCTTATTATTAGCATTATCATTATCACTGTTGTTGATGTTGTTGTTAGCATTACAGTCATTATCAGCATTACTATTTTAACGCGCATTGTGTCCTTACTAACAGCCTTGCTTTCAATCCACATCCATTCTGTGCCCAATGTGAAGAGACAAGACTGCTCCTTCTCCGTTTTCATGGTCTGGAATGTCGCGTGCCTTGACTGAACAAGACCTAGAGGTCGAAACGCGTCATGTTTTGTCTTGTAATCTGTTCGCCTCTTTCGTTCGGTGGAATAGTCATGTTTCGTTTGAGTCGTTTTCAAGTAATCAAATAACCGACGTGACTTCCTACACGTCCATGACAGAGATGACTGAACAGGGAGGGGAGCAGTGCCTGGGGACACCTCCTTCATACTGCAGACCCACGTCAGTGGGCTAGCAGCTGCTCAGCAGCAGAGTGGAGCTGGAGACACGGAAACGGCGCCGTCTCCGCCAATGGCGCCTTCACGATGTGCCCCAGTCCCTTCTTTGTCCGTTTCGAATCACAAACTTTCATGCATGGGGTTTTGAAGTGAACGAAAATTCCCTGGCCAGCGTGTTTTGCTTTCTGCCATCAAACTTCGTCGAGACCATCATAAGATAACCAGACCGAAGAATCCAGACCAGAGTGTCTATGGTTTAGGTTAAGCATCGTGGAGATGAAGAGAGAACAGTGTTGTTGCGTGAAGCTATGTGTCCTATGTTTGGTGTTGATGAAACTAATATGACACTCTGTGTGTGTGTGTGTGTGTGTGTGTGTGTGTGTGTGTGTGTGTGTGTGTGTGTGTGTGTGTGTGTGTGTGTGTGTGAGCGCGCACACACAAAAAGACATTGAGCTCATTGAAACACTGCGTGATTACAGACTTTTCTTATCCGTCTATCCACACGTAAATTGTGTAGTTGCTTACCTTTCCTTTTCTTCCTTTGCTTTCGTGTCTTTGAACAGTCATTGGAGAAAGGGAATGTTCACCAGGCTTCTGCAGCACTGTCAGTGGTGTGCCAGGATCTAGATATCAGCACAGAGTTTACTCGTCCATTCTGCAGTGTGGTCAGTCCATCAGGGTTTTTTTTTGTCTTCACATCCCTCTTTCTCCCTCACTAGTTCTCTTAAGGATTGCAGTAGCAAGGCCACAGAGCTTTGTTCCGCGGAAATGTTTTGTTTTAGCTCTGCTGAAGCCAGACCTTTTCTGGCTCCTCACAGCAACATAGACTAACGGGCTGTAATACTGACAGTTTGGTGGGGTTGCCGTGTCCATTGTCGAGACGCTTTGTGATCACCGAGATTGTTAGCAAGGAGCAAATCATTATTGTTGATATATTCTTGCAGGCATGTCCCCCATCTTTGTGGTCTTACTAAGCACGAACCCCAGAAATTCCTCCCCGTCTTCTTGGTCATTTTTAGCAACCTTGATATTCCAGTCGCCTTGAGCAATAAAGATACCTTTTTTGTATCAACATGCTAATGACCATTGATATGAAGATTAGTTCGGAATTCTTCAGTCCGGTCATCAGCATGAAGAAAGCAAAAGCTCTATCGTAATACTTTGGTTACTTTATATTGACATGACAAATGTTTTCTCAGTGTTTTTCTTGTTTTTGTTTGTAGTCCTGTGTCCTGTGAAAACATGTGCCAGTCACTCATGCACGCTACGAAGGGGAAGATGTGTGTGGAAAGAGGAAGTCGACAAAGGGGGGACACAGGGGGACACAGGGGGGGGGGGGGGGGGGGGGGGGGGGCGATGTCTGCTTATATTTGAGCAGAGACAGGGGTTGGACTGAAGAAGTGAGAAGCCATAATGTGTGTGTGTGTGTGTGTGTGTGTGTGTGTGTGTGTGTGTGTGTGTGTGTGGGTGTGTGTGTGGGGTGGGGGAGCAGCGGGAACGAGGAGGGATGGGGTGATATGCCAGAGTCAGAGAGTTAGAGAATATCAACAACTTTGTATTAACACCTACAACTCCCAGCCTTTTTGTGTCATTCTTTCCATTAAAGTTACACTTAAACCCGTGCCTCATGTTTCTTACCCACAGTTAAAATGTGGGGTTGGACCAGTTCTGCACAGATACACCGGCATCAGGATCTTGTAGCCAACCTGTTTTGCTGCGTTGAGCCAGAGCCAGTTTCTGGAGGCCTAGAGGGATGTGTACACTCTCTGGATTTATGGTCACAATGCCGGAAATCCACTTTTGCACTTACTGCCTATGTTTCATTTCTTGCACTGCCTATGTTTCATTTCTTGCACTGCACATGTTTCATTTCTTGCAGAAAATGAACTAGAGCACAACGCCCATCTTTGCGCAATCTTTCGATTTATTAGAAATCTTTATCAAGCGCGCTTACAGGCACACACTAACTTTAACATTGCAAATTAGCTGACGTGCCATTCCATCATCTTTTTGAAATAGATACGATCTGCGTCCTCCATTGACTATCGTCTCTGAAAAAAAAACGGAACACTGTATTCTTTGAAAACCGTATGACATTCTTCTTACTGATACTGGTGATTTTGAAGACCATATCATGTAAATCCTAGAAATAGTACCGTCTTTAAAAATGTATGTGCGTCCCTAAAAAAGCAAACAAGAAACGTCTTCGAAGCATTGGATTCTTTGAAAAAAAAAATATAAAAGATATCATGCACGTCGTCGGAACAGTGTCCAC
Organism: Conus betulinus; assembly: GCA_016801955.1. Classification (NCBI taxonomy): domain Eukaryota; kingdom Metazoa; phylum Mollusca; class Gastropoda; order Neogastropoda; family Conidae; genus Conus; species Conus betulinus. The sequence goes on along the minus strand of JADBJO010004475.1, from coordinate 8,071 downwards.
TTTATTCATTATGTCTCACTTCTTCCTCGGGCAGACCCCTCAGGCATCTGTTCTAGCATCCAGGCCTGGATAATACCTGTTGCGAGTTGAAGCTCGCTGCCTGCTTTTGTGAGGAGGGGTCGGGGATTGGAGAGGCTGCCAGGTGGACACGTCATGTACGTATAGCGGCACTGACATGATCGTGAGGGTCAACTGGTCATCCATGATGAGTGAAAGGTCCCTCACCAGCTGGATGGAATTAACAATAGAACCATCTATATAGAAACGGTTGATGTCGGCCTGGAGCAGCCGAAAGGTGATCTACATAGAAAGATTCCAGATCGTTTGTTTGAGGTTAAATTCAAAAGCGGTCATCCAGCTCCTCACTTCATGGCGACAGGCTTTTATGTTCAAAACAACTAATGGACGCAAACTGGTCTAGACAGAAAGAATTGTTGAGATCAATATACTGACGAACCATCGGTGATGAGATGGCACCGCTCAAACAATAGACCGAGCTGTCCCGTATACTGAGAGAACAGGACCGGCCCAAGGACCGACCTTTAGGAACACCACAGGAGAGCTGAAAGAC
>JADBJO010004475.1:0-2500 GCA_016801955.1 Conus betulinus | reverse complement strand
CAACAAGGCGTAATAGAATAGCTTGTAAGCACGTGCGGAACACAGTGACAGGGAATGTAAACGAAAATCCATCATATTAGAAATTCTTCAAACTGGAGGATTTATGTTTGAAAGTCACAGCATGGAATAATGAGAGAGAGAGAGAGAGAGAGAGGAGAGAGAGAGAGAGAAGAGAGAGAGAGAGAGTGTGTATGAATGTGTGTGTGTTTGTGTGTGTGTGTGCGTGCGTGTGCGCCGCGCGCGCGTGTGCACGCGCTCGCGCGTGCATGCATGTGTATATATGCGTGCGTTTTAACCGCTGTGTGGAGGCGGTCATTTGGGCCCGGCAGGAGGGAAGGCTGGATGGGGGAGGAGGGCGAGAGGCGGCCAGGCCTTGAAGAGTGGAGAGGTTAAGGGTGAGGAGGATGGGGTGGGATGGACGAGTCTGAAGGCGCGTGTGTCTGGCTTTGCATTATTTTCTGAAAAAAGAGAAATCCCAAAAAAATCCACAGAAGACTCCCCCAAGGGGATGTTGGAGGAGAATGGACCTCTAGACGAAACGAACAATACCTCAAGGAAACGATACCCCTGTCAAAAAAAGAAAAAAAAAAAATGCAAGTGAATCAATGACTCCACATCGTAGGCGCCGTGGAGCACACAACTACTAGCGGCAAGAAGCTCATACATGGGTTGAAAGCTGTGGTCCCGACCAAGTCCTCAGGATCAAGCCGACGCTTGCAACATGCAGAGACGGCCGGCCATGTACGTTTCACATCTGGCGGCTGCTGTGACAGCGTTCATCCTACACGGACGGACCACCATAAAGGTTCAGCCGTATTATCACCATACACCACACCCGCAGAGAGAGAGAGAGAGAGAGAGAGGATAGAGAGAGAGAGAGACAGACAGACAGAGACAGAGAGAGAGAGACAGAGACAGAGAGAGAGAGACAGAGAGATTTGGGCCATATCGTCAAGACTTGCCACACTATTGCTTTCCTAGCAGCTGCCATTATATGATGTGGCGGCGTTTTCCGCAATCAGATTTATCACCGAGGCAAAGACGAGGCCACATTCGGCCGCTCAGCTAGCTTTGCATCGTCTATCCTGGGCACCAGACGTCATCACAAAAACTAGTATTTGGACATGCTTGAAAACTGCAAATGTGTTGCTTACAAACATGCAGCATCAGAAAAGACCCCCCCCCCCCCCCCCCCCCCCCCCCCAAAAAAAAAAACAAAAAACTTAACTGTTTTTGGTGTCATCTTGCGCGCACGTGTGTAAAGAGATAGAAGATCGTTTAAGGTGGAACTGCCCGTAAACTTTCGCTGCGTGCATGATTACATACAAACAACAGAGCGCACATCAAATGAAACGTAATAGTCTACTGCAGCATGTACAGACGAGCAAGTAAATAAAGTATGTACATTACATACTAACAGAATGAAATGGCACACACGCGCCGCGCGCGCGCACACGCACACACACACACACGGAGGGATGGAGATGACAACCGCACACAGGGCGATCGCGCGGGTATACACATGCACAAAGACACACACCACCAGAGAGGACACAGTTTATTCAAATAAGGTATAAGTACTAAAAATCTTTAAAAGTAGACATGTTCAATTATTTGCAAACGTAAATAAAAACAATTCCCATCCCCCCCCCCCCCCCCCCCCAAAAAAATCAACTGGTAAGTTTATCCAACATTAAAATACAATTGTGAATGTTTTGGGGTGTACTTCAGTGTGGTTAATACATATGACAACTGGAGAGAGAGAGGAGAGAGAGAGAGAGAGAGAGAGAGAGAGAGAGAGAATATGTGTGTGTGTGTATTGTCAGATTTAAATGCGTTTATCAACATCGTTCAAAAAAACTACTCCTAAACGTGATTCATATTCGACAGTCACATCATCTTACCTACAGACCTCATTTATATCAGTTTAATCACAGTATCTTACTTATAAATCATTGTCACACATAATCAGACTTGTCAGAGGACCCCTTATTTGAGGTCCACTTCGTGTCGTTTAAAGCCCGGCCGACCGCAGAGCCCACAGGCTGGGCCGCAGGCGACTCACACCAAACCATGCACCTGAAAAAATGTAAGAAAGAAAATAAGAATGATTCAAAATCGAGTCACGTCGTGCGACGGTAAGACTAAACTAAAGCGACGTTGATCACCGATCAGCTTTGAGTCAGACGGAATGAAAAACGCCGATTTTTCTTTAAAACAAAATCACATCAAGTTGGAACAAAATGTCTTCATGAATTCCGGTGTAATGGGGAAAAAAAAAAACGCTTTTGATCGTTCACCCCCTCGCATCAACACATCCGAGCTTGGGCGGGTCCCGTGGAAGACGCGCGTAATTAAAAACAAAACGAATCGAGGATTGTCTGTGTCCAAACTATCCACGTGGTGAAAGAACCCTAACCAAAACGAATCAAGGAGATTCTGTGTCCAAACTATCCCGTGTGGTGAAAGAGACGCTGTATAAAAAAAAAACAAACAACGG
>JADBJO010004474.1:187105-197564 GCA_016801955.1 Conus betulinus | reverse complement strand
TGTGCGTATGCAAATTCCGTACTTTGTTCTGTTTCCTGCCCAATTGTATCTTTATTACTTGTGTGTGCATGTGAATTCTATACACTTCTTGTGTTGTGTTTGTGTACTCCTCTCTCTCTCTCTCTCTCTCTCTCCTCTCTCTCTCTCTCTCTCTCTCTCCTCTCTCTCTCTCTCTCTCTCTCTCTCTCGCTGTGTGTGTGTGTGTGTGTGTGTGTGTGTGTTGTGTGTGTGTGTTCAGGATATCCTACAAATTTGTGCATGTGTATGCATGTGCGTATGTGGACATGTGTGTGTGTGTGTGTGTGTGTGTGTGTGTGAACGCATATCAGATTTCTTAATGTTGACCACTGTATCAGTGGCAGAAATGGAGCATGCTGCACGCACAAACATGTAAAAAAAAAAAGGCATGCCACATGCAAATCTTGTTTCTGGCTGAGGCTGGGGATCCAGTGCAGTTCAAACCATGAGCTTATTCTAAGTGTGCCTTTGAATATAATTGTATAAACTACCTCTGTGTGTGTGTGTGTGTGTGTGTGTGTGTGTGTGTGTGTGTGTGTGTGTGTGTGTGTGTGTATAAACAGTGTCCTATATTTATGTTTTTTTTTTTTACTGTATGTGTGTGCATGCATGTGTGTGTGTGTATGTGTGTGTGTGTGTGTGTGTGTGTGTGTGTGTGTGTGTGTGTGTGTGTGCGCGCGCGCGCGCGCGTGTGTGTATAATCATGTATCCTATGATTTATCTTTTTGTACCCTTCTCCCTTTCCTCTCCACCAGCTTATTTCCTCTCCCATGATCCTCCCGTTTTCGTCTGACGGCCATTTTGGATTGCGAGATGACCAGGAGCTAGTAGCAGATAAGTGGTTTCTTGTTCTTCGTCACTGTTCTAACCTGAAGAAGACGCAAGAGGTCGAAATGCATTGTGTCTAGTCCTGTACTCTATCTCTGTCCTTGGCGGTAACTAAGCCCGTCTCTTTTCAATTTTGCTTCATTTTCCGCTTTAAGTTACTCCGATATGAAACGTATCCATCAAAACATTTAACATCAATCCTAATACATAGAAACAAATCGACATGCATAGAACTAGATGGCACTATTCTATCCACACAGATGCCAACTCATGTAAATAAGGGAGGACAGTTACATCACAGCAGAAGTGACAGGCAAGGAAAGTCTGCGGCAGCAATCAGGAGAAGGTCTGTCACATCCCCTGTCCAAGCTGTCGCCCCTTATTCCGTAAACGTGTCAGGCTGATCAGTCACCTGCAAAAATCGTCTTGCCCCTCAGTCTCAAGATGACGGAAGTGGTCTTTGTCGACTCGACGTATAATCAACATACTCGGTTTACTGTTTTCCTCCAAAAAAAAAATCAAACAAAAAACTAACAGACTTATGTCTACGTTGCGCTTTTGTCTGAATTGTTTATAACAAACTCAGTGGCACTGAAAATCTTCGCACGCTGTCTTCTTTATCCGCACAAGTAAGATCTCATATTACCTGAACACTATGTGTGGAGAAAAAAAAAATGACTGTGATTTATACGAGCAAAAACATTCGGAACCAGTCTATTGGTAGTGTGGGCTGTGTTATTGTGGACTGCGAAAAAAAATTTGGCAAGAATCTTTGTGATGCAAAGCATCTTGTCAAATCGTTCTATCAGTGTACGTTATATCCCATTTATGCCGTTTCCATGCACATGGAGCAGATGCGTGCATTTACAGCGTTAAAAGACTGTGGGAGAGGAGTGAAAGAAAACTGTAAACCTTCAGTTGGAGTCTATACATATCAGGTGGAATCAGGGGGTTGTGTTCGACCTGGCTGGCACATTTGGAGTCGGCTGGTAAGCTCCCTTTTTTATTTTTTTATTTTTTTTAATAAATAAAGGAAGCTAAGAGGCTATCTCAATTGGCAGCTGTAAGTCACCTTCACCCTCTTTGCCAGCGTGGTACCACCAGTCACTTGGGATGTGTGTGTACAGGTTGATTTTTTTTTAAATGACATTGGTCCATAGAAATGGGCACAGCTGCAGTCATGACGAAGACAAGTGAAACTGATACTGCAATCGAAGGGAAGTATTTACCGGGCGGTTAATCTATACTTGCTTTAACTGTACAAAAGTGCTAGGGGTGTTTTCTGAATGTGGAGGTGAGTGTCTGAAATGTCAGCTTAATGCCATGTTGCTGACCCATAAGGGTGGCTTTGCTCTTGTGCGTGTCAAGTTGCAGTCTCAATTCATTGCTACAGGGACCAGGTTGACCTAACGAATTGTTGTCATAACCGATTGAATTATAACAAGGAAGAGGTGTAAGAACAACGGCGTGTAGAATGATGGGTATTCTACTGCTCGACATTGATACAACCCCATGCTGCAACGTTAGGTGTAAATGATTCCATCAACAAAGCACCTGTTGGTTTTAAAACTCTGTGCACGTCATGCATATTTATTGTTCCCTCCACGATTGGGATCGTAACTTACCACCACAGTTACCTCCACTACAACCACAACAGCAGATATCATTCAATGTTTGTTTCCTTGTTCATTTTCTTTTGTTCTTCAACTCTTTTCTGTCTCTGTCTCTCTCCGTGTCTCTGTCTGTCTCTGTCTCTCTGTCTCTGTCTCTCTGTCTCTCTCTGTCTCTCTCTGTCTCTCTCTCTCTCTCTCTCTCTCTCTCTCTCTCTCTCTCTCTCTCTCTCTCTCTCTCTTCGTGCTCTTGCATCTCTATTTGTGTAGGGTGGAGGATATCAACATGGTATGTAGGAAGAGGAAGTGGCATAGATGTGGTATTCAGGCAAACATTTCAGCTGACCCACTTTTGATATTAGTTTTGTTTTAAATGGAGATAATTTTCATTCGCTGAAGCCCATAATAAATTGCCGGTCTTACGTTATGTGGAAAACAAATCTCAAATAATGTGCATGCTCAACTTGGTGTTCATTAAAACAGGTAAAGTGTAGACATAGACGTTCTGATTTGGTAGCAACTGCTTTGTTTGTTGGTGTTATTGTTGTTGCCGTTGATGTCATCATCATCATCATCATCATCATCATCATCATCATTTATTATTATTATTATTATTATTATATTGTTGTTGTTGTTGTTTGTTATTATTATTATCATCATCATCATCATCATCATCATATTATTATTAATATTATTTATTATTATTATTATTATTATTATTATTATCATTATTATTATCGTAGCTGTTGTTGTTGTTGTTGCTGTTGTTGTTTGTTGTTGTTGTTGTTGTTATCATTGTCATTATTGTTATTATCATCATCATCATCATCATCATCATCATCATCATCAGTAGTAGTGTAGTAGTAGTAGTAGTAGTAGTAGCAGCAGCAGCAGCAGCAGCAATAGTACTACTACTACTACTACTACTACTACTACTACTACTACTACTACTACTACTACTACTGTCATCATCATCGTCATCATCATCATGTTATTACAGTCATTATCATTATCACTATGTTGTTTTGTTGTATGTTGTAATGCAGCCACTAGGGATTTGTATACTGACAGTGATTGCTCAAATCAGGTGATTTTTATATATCTGGATAGAATATGTGCGTCTGCCTGTGCTTTGGCTGCTGAGAGAGAGAGAGAGAGAGAGAGAGAGAGAGAGAGAGAGAGAGAGAGAGAGAGAGAGAGAGAGAATTGGAGACGGAGATTGAGAGAGACAGAGAGAGAGAGAGAGAGACAGACAGAGAAAGAGAGAGACAGAGAGATGGAGGGAGAGATAGAGAGAGTATTTTGTTTTATCTTCCACTCGACTGGATATCAAAAGATAAAGATAAAAAACAGCATTGCTAATAATGTGAAGTGACTTCAGTGATCATATGTATGCCATGCGTTTTCGTTTATGATGTCATGTTCTATGCTTTCTTTGCTAACATCAGTTTCTTTGAACATAATTTCCAGAGCGTCTCTCTATAACGAGATCCCATTACATAATACACAATGATGTTGAGGCAGGAGTTGATGTATGTCAACATTAGATTGATCCACAGGAGAGCGAAATACAAATTATGATTACGTCGTCCGGCATTGAATTCTGGCAAAAATAGCCAACTAAAGCGAGTCACAGCAAAAGGGGAAAAAAAACAGATGATAAACAAAAACAGAAGTCCCAACCAACATCTTGGTGAGGGCCACTTCACGGGGAGAGATTGCCGAGGATGTTCCAGTACGCCATGTCACAATCTGACGAAGTTTTAACAATGGTGATTACTGTTGCTGTTATCATCACAATCATAACGACGCCCAGGCAAACCAAGTCCGAACACAAAGCTGTTCATACTGTCAACAAGCTCTTTGTTGGCTCTGTAAGTTTCTCGCATGGTAGGTGCCTTGACTACTACACCTGTCACTGGATCTTTCACACACCCGACATAAAAACGGAAAGCCACTATGAAATACAGACCAACAACTGTGATGTAGATAACAATGATAATGACAGCCATTGTTCTAGTGCGCATCAGAGCTTGATATTTGAGAGGCCTTAAGACACAGTAACATCGCTCACTGGCAATGATGGCAGTCATGATGGAAGAAACATAAAGAAAGCCAAATACACCTGACAAATAGTTGTTGGACATAAAAGTAATCATAGGACCGTAAAGCTCTTTGGTGGAAAACTGCAAATGCACGATCTCAGCATGATGACACATCACGCCAATCAAAAGCAGTTCGTCAGCCAGAGACAAAGCAAAGAGACACAGGTTGACGCGGTCCTTGAGACCCTGTTTAAAGAACACCGCCATGTTGATTACGTTTCCTGGTCCACCAATCAGAAACAGGAATACCAGAACAAAGCCTGTCACTCTACGAGTGATCTCTCCTACCTCTGCACTGATGATATTGTCAGGATTGTCCCAAGGTATGTACTCCATCTCACTGAGCTCCAGTGTGAGACATCCATCCTGCAGGGACGTGTTTAATGTCACAGTTTGCGTATGGTTGTCCACGGTGGTCGTCAAGTTGCTAGCATAGTCATTCACGCTTTTGGGGGGCAGCAGGGCGTTCTGCATGCTGTAAGTCATGGGTGTCATTTATTGTTTGCTGTAAATATATACGTACTCCTCGTATTTCAACACTTCTGTTGGAATCTGTTCATATGTTATTGCACTGACACCATGTGCATAACTCCTCTGCTACAGATGGTGAGCGGAGCGTGTTTTGCTGTCTGAAATTCAACTGGGGAAGTTTGGGTGCGTGTACGACTTTTACTTACACACTCCCACACCACACGAACATAGATAGCCTGGCAACAAGTTAAGTTTCCACTTATTTTCTGTTCGCTGACTGAACCATCAGATCAAACAAGTGCATAATACCTAATGAGCATGAACGAACACACAGCATGAACGAACACAGCATAAAGTAACAAAGCAAACCATCAATATACTCTGACCACCACCAAAGGGCGCACAACAACACTAATGACTAAATTGTCACAATAGCATATGTTTTTCACTTAGCTGGTCAGGCTGGCACCCACAGCAATGTCGTCACGAACAGTCTATGTACTTGCCCGCGTCCAGCCCAGATCAATAGTCTTCACACAGATTACTGACGAAAGCAGTTCGTTGAGTCCATTTAGGACCTCCCACACCCAGAACACACTTCGACAGGACGGAAACGAAACCGCTCACGGAGGTAGGTTCATGGAATCCTTCCAGGGACTCCCACACAGCACGAAAAACACAAGTCGTCGTCCGGACGAACTCTAAAGCCCTTTCACATTCCAACTTGTTGCTGACTTCAAGGACAGGCCCTCATCGCCTTCCCCACGAGGCGGAGAAGGGGGCTGGGCTTGTGCGGCACCCCTCACTGGTTGGCGGTACTCACATGACGTCTACTGACCATCGGTCAGCCGTTTCATATCCCGGCAGGCTAGAGACAGGGGCTGGGCACAGGCTGAACCCCACACCCAGATGGCAGTCAGTTACAGATCAGACTCAGGACTTCAACGGCACCTGGGGGAACCGATAGCTACCTTGATTATCTAGCCTACTTCCAACACATTTATCATTCTTGTTTGTAACTAACAGCCACTCTTCACATAATACATTTCACTGGAACATGGGGGAAAATACCTATAACCGAAGCTTCAAAGTTTCAATACAGTGGGTGCATTACAGTAGAACAATAGATCATGTTCTTTGATTAACACCATGCGTGTTTACACTGAGAGAATGGATTTCCACATGGAACCCTTTTTCAACGTACCAGCAAACCAATTATTACATATAAAGGAAAGAATTTCGTTTGTCCCATTTTAGAAAGAAAATAATGTTTTATCATATCACATAATCACTAGACATGTCAAATTACATTTCAATGAACGATTTCCGTTCGTCCCTTTTTATAAAAAAATGTTCTTCATCATCGCTGGATGTGTCTAAATACATATCAAGGAACGAGTTCCCTTTGTGCCTCTTTATCTTTCCACAACAAGAATCAGAATACATTTGCCGACAATTTCTGCATTATAATTTCCATTGCTCACATCCAGAGCTCACCAACACTCACATGATTATGATATTTTAGGGAACAATATACACAATGTTTTTTTTTTTTAAAGAATACAGTGATTTGACTAAATTATTTTGTTTTTCATATATCAGATATCATTATACATATCATTACATTTTCTTCTTTCTAGTCACTCATCATCCTCCTCTCGACTTACATTCACTAACTACAGCTTCCTACTGTCACCGTATGTCTCGTCATATCATAAGATATATCAGGAAACAATCATGTTTTTTTGTTTTTTTTTTGCCTTTACTAATCACTGAAGACATTACAATCACCTGTAGAAAAAAAAAGAAGAAGAAAAACAAATTCGTCAATCCAAATCGTAACTTCAATTCAAATTATCAGTAATACCTGACTGTCACAAGTCTTCGCCTTCAGTCTCTCTTCAGCTGTCTAGAGCTGTTTCTGTGACAGCAAGTCTGTAGAGACTGAAGGTCTTCCACAAAACGCAGGTGAGTAGCAGTCAGGTAAACAGGCCGACCAGTTTTCCAAGTTTACCTGTTCCGGTTAACGTGTCACCAACATTTTGGAATGGATGAAATGTCCGTCACAATTTTCCCCCTCTTCAAAACAAAAAAAAAAAGAAAAAAAAGACAAAGACTGATTGTGTGTGTGTGTGTGTGTGTGTGTGTGTGTGTGTGTGTGTGTGTGTGTGTGTGTGTGGTATTTTTTTTTTGTTTTTGAAGGAGCAAACAAACAGCAGAATGCAAAAAGTCTAGAAAGCATACATCAAAACAGCATTACACACTGCAGTACACACAGACAGTCACTTCTTTAGGGGCCAAATGATTTTTCACATGAACGTGAGAGAAGATCAGTGGAAACATTCGATGAACCTGGAACTGACTGTGCTTCGAACGAGAACTCCTGCTGCGCCGACAATGCCCATCACAGAATTCTGGAATTCTTGAAGTTTGACATTTGGAAGTACGTCAAAGGATGATGATCTATCTGTAGGATAAACCTGACACCCCAAAGGAATCTAACAAACTTCTGCACAGCCCAGACAACGGCTAAACACTGCTGCTCAATAGTATTGTACCCCTTCTCACGATCCAGCAACTTTCGACTAGCGAATACGACTGGGTGAAAAATATCATCACTCTCCTGAAGCAACACAGCACCCAAACTAACAGAACTAGCATCTGTCCTGAGAACAAAAGAATTACCCAACCTAGGTAACAAACATCACAGGTGCAGAAGACAAGATACCCTGAATCTTCTTCAATGCTTCAGCACACTCAGGAGTCCAAGAAATATACCTTCTAGTACGACAAGCATCTTTGATCAATCAGACAGTGGAGCACCCAAATTAGCAAACCCAGGAACATGTCTTCTGTAAAAACTGATCACCTCCAATAAAGATCTGACTTGCTTCCTGGTAGTAGGAGTAGATATCTTCAAAATCTTATCAACCTTCATCTCTTCAGGACGCATAGTACCTCTTCCAACAACATGGCCAAGAAATTCAAGCGAACGAAAACCTGCCTCGATCTTCGAGTGACGAGCTGTAATGTTGAACGTCCTCAGACAAGAAAGCACGCCCTTCACATGATTAAGATGAGCAGCCCATGACACACTGTGCACAATAATATTGTCAAAGAAGTTGATAGCAGAAAACTGATCTAAAGCCAGCAAACACATCATACGTGCAAACGCTGCAGGAGCCGACACAAGTCCAAAAGGGCATCCTGACAAACTGGAATATACCCATGTGTGTTGTAAACGTCGTCTTCGGACGATCCTCTTAACCACGATCTGCCAATATCCTTTTGCAAGATCTATCGTTGTGAAAAAAAACTGAGGATCAGCTAATCTTGTAAAAAGACTCTCAACGTCAGGAATGGGCTCAGCATCAAGGTGGGTAATCAAAGTTCTGATATAAATGCAAAACCAATACGTGCCATTTTTTTTTCCTGACCAACACAACCGGAGATGCATATGGACTATTTGATGGCTCAATGATACCAAGATCTAACATGATACTAATCTCGCTCTCTCTCTCTCTCTCTCTCTCTCTCTCTCTCTCTCTCTCTCTCTCTCTCTCTCTCTCTCTCTCTCTCTCTCTCTCTCTTTCTCTCTCTCTCTCTCTCCTCTCTCAACAATCTCTTTCGCAGAAAAAGGGGATGTCGTAACACTTCTTTCTAATAGGGACATCTGTTGTAAGAGGGATTTTTAAATGTATATCACCTGAGAAAGAACCTGTTTTAGTAGACTAAGTGTCTTGAAAATCATCAAAGATTACATGCGACTTCCTGGAGCTGCTGTAAGACAAAGCACAATCAAACTGTACTGAATGGACACCCTCATCTGGCATAGAAGACGCCACTGGAACTGCTAAGGTTGGAATGGGTAAAGCAACATCACAGTCCTGCACGACACCAACTGTACCAACCCACTTCAGGAATAACAAACTGTTGAAAGGGATTCACAGAAACATCACTCCTGGAAAACATTCCAAAGAAACCTGTTCTTGGTCACAAGCCAAAGATGACATCTCTGACCAAGGCACTGAAGTAGCCTGTGTGAAAGAACTGTCGATACATCAGAAGTAGACGTAAACAGCACAATCAAATGGAGTACTGATGAGTGGAACAGACCCAAGGGGTACCGGACAAACTGTACCCTTTTGTTGCCGTCTTCTGAAACACATCACAGGAAGCAACATACTTCGCCACATCCACAGTCACTCAAGGCCAAAAGACCTTGTTAGGAACTGTAGACAGAGTACGCCAAGAACCATAATGACCCGAGAAAATCAGATCAAGCGCTACAGACAAACACTGTAGGTTAAAGTTCAACAGGAACAACAACCTGATCATAAGAGATTCACTTTTGACAAAATGCCTGTACAGAACACCATCAGACACGTAGTAGTAAAAGGTAGTTGTACCTAACCTCTTCACCTCACCGGAAGACCCTAACTGCAAGCACGACTTCAATGACGCATTATCCTTGTCTTTCTGAACAAGATCAGAACGGGAAATGTTCAGATCATAAGGTGTCTGACACAAAGGCTCTTTGTCCACAACATGCTTAGCTCTAGCCCTCGTAACAGCGGCTAAAGGGAAATGTTCGCTGGACACATCACTGGACTTACCACTTACAGAAACTCCAGGAACATTACCCACAATGAGATCTGCGAGAGGGCTATCCAAGACCCATCAAGTTAAATCGTTCACAAAATAAGGACAACTGACTGAAACTGTAGCCAGTGGAAACTTATCCACACGGCCACCAAAAGAAACACACTTCACTGAGGTTTCTAAACATCTGACTGTCAGAAACTAACCGTTTACGAACACCACAGGTAGTAGCACCAGTATCACGCAGAACAGAACTCGAAGTGCCATTCACCAAACCAGACCCAAAATGTAATTTGCCTGTGAACTTCCCGGCAGCTAGACAAGTAAAAGGAGTATCAATAACAGAACAAGCAGCACTGGAATGTTTACTGTCAGCTGAGTTTTCGACAACAGTAGAGTTGCCAACCACAAAAGGATAGTTATCTGGGTGGCTAAGGGTACACATTCTACTAGACTTCCATGGACATTTAGCAGCTGCATGCCCATGTCTTTTTGCACAGAAAACACACAACACTGGCACACAGATCAAAAGCACTTCCTGAGAAACTTTTACTGCCAGAGGTATGACGGGCACCACGACCATGGTAACGGTTACAACCAAAGTTGTTTCAACAGCCAGCTGAGGAACTCGGGTTCTGATCAATACTCTGAAAAGTAGAGTACCTGGTCCTCTATCAGACTGACCATGGTAAGTTCTGTCACATCACCCAGAAGTTCGATAAGCAACAGAAAACAAAATGTTTACATCAGCTTTCTTATAGAGAACCTTAGTGGGATGAACACCTCTGCATGATTCTGCAGACTCAGTCATGTCACCAAACGATT
>JADBJO010004474.1:169605-177105 GCA_016801955.1 Conus betulinus | reverse complement strand
CTTGTTTCTGACCTCACGGACAGGTTCTTAACGCCCCCCCACCCCCACACCCCCACCACCTCACTCCCACCCCCTCACCCCTCTACGGGGCGGAGAAGGCAACAGGGCTCGTGCTGCACCCCACACCGGTTGGCAGAGCACACACGACGTCTACTGGCCCTCGGTCAGCCTCTCCATACTCTGACAGGGTAGAGACAGGGGCTAGGCACAGGCTGCGCCCCACACCCGGATGGCAGTCAGTTCCAGGTCGGACCCAGGGTCTTCACTGGCACCTGGGGGAACTGATAGCTACCTTGATTATCTGGCCAACTTCCAACACATTTATCGTTCTTGTTTGTAAATTAACAGTCACTCTTCACATAATAAATTTCACTGGAACTTGGGGGGAAAATACCCATAACAGATTCTACAAAGTCTCAAGAGAGTGGGTGCACTACATTAGAACATTAGAATTTGTTTTTTATTAACACCAATCACCATGATCATTTATATTGAGAGAAAGGATTTCAACATGGAACTCTTTTTTGAAGTACCAACGATACAATTATTGCATATAAAGGCACAAATTCCGTTTGACCCATTTTATCAAGAAAAAAATTATTTTTGTTTTTATAATAATAGTAATAATACTAATAATAATAATAATAACAACAACAAACAACAACAGCAATAATAACAATGGCTATTTCTATAGCGCGAATCCTAGATTAGCTCTAAGCTCTTTACAATACAAGGACTAACGAAAAACACACACGCGCGCACGCACACATACACACACTACCCTGGAACTGACTGCCATCTGGGTGTGGGGTTCAGCCTTTGCCTAGCCTGTGCCTAACTACAACTTCCTACTGTCACCCTGTATCTCGTCAAATTATAAGTTATCAAGGACACATCTTTTTTTTTTTTTGCCTTTACAAAGAACACACTAGGCACACACACACACACACACACACACACACACACACACACACACACACACACCACACACACACACACACGAGCCGCATACTCAGGCACGGCGAAGCAGATACTCACAGTACACACGGGAAGGCAGACATGCACAACCACTCACGCGCACCTTCACACACAGGCACTCACACAAACTGACATCTGTGTATGACCGGGACTTCTGAATTATCAGCCGAAATAGACGGAAAAAAAGATGAGTTTTTAGTTTCGGTTTGAAAACTGGAAAAGTGTCACAGTGCCTGATGTCGTGTGGAAGAGAATTCCAAGTTTTAGGAGCCAGGAAGAAGGAACGATCCCCCCCCTTCTTTTGAATTTGAATTTGGGAGGAACCAGGAACAACGAGTCAGAGCCAAGGGTTCTAGCTGGGCAGTATGAGTTTTAGAAGGTCAGACAGATACGCTTGAGCTCCAGATTTAACAGCATTGTCACCCTGGCTTTGACCGGCAACCAGTGAAGTCTGCATAATAATAGTTGAGGGTGTTCTTTGAAGGGATCTTTGAGGATTAGTCTAGCTGCACAGTTTTGAACGTGCTGAAATTTTTTGGTGAGGTAGTCGGGAAGGACTGCTAGTAGAGAACTACAGTAATCGAGACGCGAAAGCACGAGAGAAGTGGTGAGAGTTTTGGTTGCTTCAGTGGTAAGGAGATGTCGGATAGCACATATACGTCTAATTTCCAGAAATCATATTTTACAGATATGGTTCACCTGTGCCTTCATATCAAGATCGCTGTAGATAAAGACACCAAGTTTTTTTTTTTTCCTTTTCTGAGAAGGGAATAACAGTACTGCAGATCAGAAGTGAAGAACGTACAGAAAGAGTGGGTGTTTTTGCTCCCGGTAAGCTGAACAGTAAGGCTTCGGTTTTGTCATGGTTTAGCTGAAGTTTGTTTTCAGCCATCCAGTACCGAGTGACGGATAGACATTCAGACAATCCGCTCTTCATTTGGTCGAGATCAGGGGCATTTTCCGAGCGTCTTAGCTGGGTGTCGTCGGCCAACATCTTTTATATCATATCACATAATAACTAGACGTCTCAAATTACAGTTCAAGGAACGATTTTCGTTCGTCTTTTTTTTTTTTTTTAATAAAGAATGTTCATCATCATCACTGGATGTGTCTAAATACAAATCAAGTAACGATTTCCGTTTGTCCATCTCTATCTTTCCACAACAAGAATCAGAATACATTTTCCGACAATCTATGCAAAACAATTTCCACTGTTAACTTCCAGAGCTCACTAACACTCGCATGATTATGATCTTTTAGGGAAAATTATACACAACACTTGTTTCAATAATACAGTGATCTAACTAGATTACTTGTCTTTCAGATCACATGTCAGTATACATATTATTTCTTCTTTCTACTCACTCATCGTCCTCTCGACTTACCTTCACTAACTACAACTTCTTACTGTCACTCTGTATCTCGTCAAATCATAAGATATATCAAGGAAACAATCATCATTCTGGGTGGTTTTTTTTTTTTTGCCTTTACAAAGCACTGTAGAAATTACAATCACCTGTAGGAAAATAATCAAGTTCATTAATACAAATGCTAACTTCATTTTAATTATCAGTAAATACCTGGCTGCCACAAGACCTTTCATTCAGCCTCTCTTTAGCTGTCTGGGTCCGTTTCTGTGCCGGCAACTCTGTAGAGACTGAAGATAAGTTTTTGCCACCTGACTTACAGAAACCGCAGGTGAGTAGCAGTCAGGTAAACAAGCCAACCAGTTTTCCAGGTTTACATGTTACGGTCAACGTGTCTCCAAAATTTGGGACTGGACGAAATGCGGTCCTTCACAACCTCTTAGTACAAAGAGCTCTGCAGGGCAGTACATTTTTTTTGTAATAACAATAATGATCATAATAATGTTAATTTATGCAGCGCCTCTTCTCTTAAAAAATCAGGGCTTTCAGCGCTTTGCATAACCAACACATTATAATGTTATTCGATAAGACATGACAATCTAGAAACAAGACAGGAACTTACTTTACAGAAAAGTAATAACAAGGAGCATAGTTCAAAATATAAGACATTAATGTATAAACATAATATTTACGCAAGCCTACACACACACACATATCTTCGCCCCCCCCCCCCCCCCCCCTTTTCACACAACACCGCACACCCACGTTCACAGACACGCGGATGCACACACGCATGCACTCACTTCAACACAGCCTGCACGCACAAGTGACACAACCACTAAGCATTCAGGCCTGCACGGAAACACCCATTCAGGCATTCGGAAGGTGGGTGGGAAGTGTGTGAGGTGTATGTGTTTGTGTGTGTGTGTGTGTGGGGGGGGGGGGGGGGGGGGATACGACTTTTGAAAGAAGTTTGTTTTCACGGCAGATTTCAAAGTATAAGGTGAAGGTAGGTGTCTAACACTGATAGAAGGTGTGTATTCCAGATGGTTGGTCCTTGGAAGGAGAGAGACGTTGACCAAAAGATTTTGTTCTGACAGAAAGAATGTGCAAGAGGCCACTGTTGGCAGAGTAACGAATTTGTCGGGATTGGGTGTAGATGTGGAGGATGTGTGAGAGATATTGTAGTCCAGTACCAGAAACAAGAGAGAGAGAGAGAGAGAGAGAGAGAGAGAGAGGGAGAGAGAGAGAGAGAGGAGAGAGAGAGAGAGAGAGAGAGAGAGAGAGAGAGAGAGAGAGAGAGAAAAGCCAGCTTGCAGTCAATACGACTCTAGATTGGATGCCAGTGGAGGGACTGCAACAGAGGAGTGACACGTTGGCGTTTAGATGCTTTGCAAACAAGCCTGGCAGCGCTATTCTGAACCTACTGTAGTTTATTTAGTAACTACTTTGATGAGCCAGCAAGAGACTGTTGCAGTAATCCAGCCCAGAGTTGTTATGGCTTCAATGGAAAGGAACTGATTGAACTGATCTTACGTATGTCAGACGTGCTGCCTTCCAAAAATTACACACATGGTGCTCGAAAGAACAGATGGAATCAAAAGTCACAGTAAGGCTACTAGCCTGGCATGAGAGCTGAACGCTAAAACACATGTATAGCCAACGCTAAAAATATGATTTACATCAGGGTGGCACTTTCATCCGCCCATGCATTTGTTATCCTTTAAAAACGTATGGCATGATACTGACAGATGCATCTGGCCCTGTAGGAAATGTGATGTTCCCGGCAGACTCAAAAAAAAAAGTGTTCTTCTTGTCTCACCTTGTATTTAGGATTTACTTTATACCAAATTTTCTATAACTTTGCTAGGGTTTTCAAAGACTAAGGCATGGATTGTTAAAAAAAATTGTTTTGCATTAGTATGGCTTTATCCCCTTCATAGATCGGTCAGCAGCAGAGGATTGGATTTACCTTTGATAGATCTAAATGTGAAATAAAAAGAGCTATATGCTTTGAAAAACTCCCATTGGAAACTTAGTAAACATAAAGCGTTTATATATTCTCTTCATACTTTCAAAACTGTATTGGTTCTTTTGTTTCTTCACGTTTTACACATGTTTGATGGTTTCAAAGGGAAGTAATAGCAGGCAGATATTAAAGCAAAATAAGAAAAAGGAAATAACTCTGTCACCAAACATTTGTGTCGTTTGACAACACGATGATTTCCTTTTTTTTTTTTAAACTTTACTATGAGTGTTGTCCTCAGCAGAAATGTGTTGAAAAATTAACAGTTCCAATGATCTTTTTTTTTTTCTCTTGATGATTGTATCTCTTTGGTTTCAGTAGCCACGACACATTTGTGCCTCTTGCTTTGCCTACGGACGAAGGGCTAAAAGCCCCCAAACCAGGTGTTCTGCCGGGGCTAAAACTGTGGTATCCCACAGCGTGAGCACTTCGACGCGTCCATGCAGTTGTTCCTCTTTTATCATGGTAAGCCATGATAACTGAGGAAGCCATGATAACTGAAGAAGCATCCACCTTTGAAAAAAAAATTGACGTTCCTGACAAAAAGCCAGCAAGAATACCTGTGACAAACAGCCAGCAAGAACACCTGTGCTTCTCCCTTTCTCTCGTAGTTCATTTGATTTCATGTACTACTGTGTCGTTCATTTTATAGACTGGCAGCAGAGCAGGATTGCATCACATTTCGGTAGATCCAAGAATGGGATTTAGCATGGTTGTTTTCCTGACACGTTTTAACCGTGCACTCAGTGAATGTTACGAAATCTTTGGGGGTAAATAAGGCACCAAGAGTGACTTCCTTTCTTATATTTTATTTTACTCTTCAAGTAGTCACAAAGCGTTTATTTTTTATATCTATGTCGTGAGAATTAGGGAATGACTTTAGATATGATGTTTAGTTCGTTTCATTTTACTTGTTTTTTTTTTGGCGGCCTTAAACGAATATCAAACAGAAACGTGTTGAACACTAACAAACACCAGACATTTTCCTCATACATTTCTGCTATCTGCCGTACCCCCTGACGAGGGGCTAAAGCCACATCACACACGTACAAGCAAGGCAACAGCAATTGTATCCTTCAGGATAGAAACTTTCATGTACCCATGCATCTGTCATCCTTTTAGGTGTGCGGCATGGTGCGGACAGAGGCATCTGGTTCCGAAGGAAATTCAATGTCCCTAGAAGGCAGCCAGCATGAACAACTATGCTTCTGCTCTCTTCTCTTGCAATAATTTATTAACACCAACGTTCCTTCATCTTGTTAAGGTTTTCAAACAGGCTGAAGAATTGATTCTTAACTTTACCTGCACTTGTTTTCCCTTTCTATCACGTTGCTCAGTTAATAAATTGATCGACTGTGGAATTTGCATCTTCTTTTCGCCACAAAGCCTACATCAGCGATTGAAAACAGTCCAATGTTTTCAACAGTAGTTTTACCGCCAGTTTCATCAAGTAGGCCTTCCTGTGAAAAATGCTGTGTGCGCGTGCGCGCACGCACGCACGCACGCACGCACGCACGCACGAAGGCACGCACACGTACACACACACACACACACACACACACACACACACACACACACACACACACACACACACACACACACACACACACACACACACACACACACACACACACTATAGTGACCAGAAGGAAAAGTTCGAAGTTACTTTGTTTACTTTGTATCTTATTTTCTTTCCTGTTCTTAAGTTACTTCCGTATGCCATTGGCAATAGATACAATCAGTCCATCAGAATGCTAATACTTACTGTTTTTTCCTGTCGGAACTTTTATGAGCTTTAGCATTATCCAGGCGCCAGTCTTGTATCCAACTATATGTTTATTTTCAATATATAAGCAAAAAACATGAGCATACACCATAAGCAATCTGTTGATTTCTTAGCCAACTATTTTCTCTTTTTTACATGTTTGTTTCACGGAATCTTTTGTTTAAAGTATAGGTATTTTTGGATTCTGCGTTTCCATTTTCGGCGTTCAAAAGAGTTCCAAGATTAATCCATTCAGCAAAGACATTAGCTTATTTTCCAGATAATCTTGTAATCTGGAGAGAAAAAAGGTACTAATACTATAATTGAATATACATAGTATAAAAGACGAACGTTTTCAAGGTATTCTGTTCTTGTTGAAGCTATACAGCTACTGTGTGTTTTCAAGACTGCAGGTTTTCTCAAATGCAGAGTATCGTTGGGTAATGCGAATAGAAAGTCTTAACAGTGACTTAGCAATTAACGGTTAGCAACAAATATATTATGAATAAAAGCTTTCTGTAAGAATAGGGAACGAAAGTTCAAAATCACCGTCCACATCTCCTCTCTCTCTCTCTCTCTCTCTCTCTCCAGAGGGCAGACTGTGGCAGCATATTAATAGATCTAACGTTTCCATTCATAAAAAAATATCGTCATCATTTGCATGACGTCATCGTTCAACTTATGAATTCGACTGCTATCAGAATCTAAAAATAGTAAAGATTTTTGATATCTGCATTTCACTACTAATCATTTTTCGATTTTGAAATCTGTGATGATGGAATTCCTTCAAATTTTATAACACTCACAGGAGATTTTCATGTAAGAAAATCTTGCTACCATGAAACACCACCAATCATAATTCATAGCAACGCGCAAGCGCAGTGGAGCACATTTTTCTAACGATTCACTCGCTGCCTGGGACTTGCCGTCAGGAGTCACGTTGTAATGGGTCAAGCAGGGTGACCAGGGATTTCAACTACCTCAAGATCTTAGCAAGTGTCAGCACTAGGCCAGTGCTGGGTGGAAGTGCTGCAATGAAGAGTTGAGGAGTCGGAACACATGGCGAGGATGTGTGTACTTCATCTGCAGAGGTCGAACCGGCCCGGTCAACTAATCGGCGCTAATGTAGTTTGATGTGGGGTTTCCTGCTTGTTTCATGCTTGCTTCGTTCCTTTCGTGTCGTCATTCACCCGTCTACAACCATCAGTCCCACGTCCACATCAATAGCAGAGACGAGGCCCAATCTGGAATGCTGGAGGAGACGGTGTGACAGAGAAGATCCCTCCATGGAACATCATCAAGAGCCAAGCTAAGATCCCTTTATTTCTTGGAGTAAAACCACATCGCATGCACTCCATAGCGCC
>JADBJO010004474.1:137105-154605 GCA_016801955.1 Conus betulinus | reverse complement strand
CATTACATAATACACGATGATGTTGAGGCAGCAGTTGGTGTATGTCAACATCAGATTGATCCACAGGAAAATGAGAAACAAATTATGATTACGTCGTCCGGCATTGAATTCTGGCAAAAACAGCCAACTAAAGCGAGTCACAGCAAAAGGGAAAAAACAGATGATAAACAAAACAGAAGTGCCAACCAACATCTTGGTGAGGGCCACTTCACGGGGAGAGATTGCTGAGATGTTCCAGCACGCCATGTCACAATCTGACGAAGTTTAACAATGGTAATTACTGTTGCTGTTACCATCACAATCATAACGACGCCAGGCAAAACAAGTCCGAACACAAAGCTGTCCATACTGTCAACAAGCTCTTTGTTGGCTCTGTAAATTTCTCGCATGGCAAATGTCTTGACTGCTACACCTGTCACTGGATCTTTCACACATCCGACATAAAAGCGGAAAGTCACTATGGAATACAGACCAACAACTGTGATGTAGATAACAATGATAATGACAGCCGTTGTTCTAGTGCGCATCAGAGCTTGATATTTGAGAGGCCTTAAGACACAGTAACATCGCTCACTGGCAATGATGGCAGTCATGATGGAAGAAATATAATAAAGCAAAATAATACTGACAAATAGTTGTTGGCCATAAAAGTAATCATAGGACCGTAAAGTTCTTTGGTGGTAAACTGCAAATGCACATGCTCAGCATGACGACACATCACGCCAATCAAGTGTACTTCGTCAGCCAGGACAAAGCAAGAGACACAGTTTGACACGGTCCTTTAAACCCTGCTTAAAGAACACCGCCATGTTGATGACGTTTCCTGGTCCTCCAATCAGAAACAGGAACACCAGAAAAAAGCTTATCACTCTACGAGTGATCTTTTCTTCCTCTGCACTGATGATATTGTCAGGATTGTCCCAAGGTATGTACTCCATCTCACTGAGCTCCAGTGTGAGACATCCATCCTGCAGGGACGTGTTTAATTTCACAGTTTGCTTATGGCTGTCCACGGTGGTCGTCAAGATGCTGGCATTCTCATTCATACTTCGGGGGGCAGCAGGAATTCTGCATGCTGTTAGTCATATGTTTTTATTTATTGTTTGCTGTAAATATATACATACTCCTCTATTTCATCACTTGTGTTGGAATCTGTTGGCATGTAATTGCAGTGACACTATGTGTGTAACTTCTCTGTAACAGGTGTGTGAGCGGAGCGTGTTTTGCTGTCCGAATTTCAGCTGAAGAAGTTTGGATGCGTGGACGACTTTTACCTACACACACACCCACACTACACGAACATAGATTGCCAGGCAACAAGTTAAGTTTCCACTTTTTTTTCTGTTCACTGCCTGAACCATCAGATCAAACAAATACATAATACCTAATGAGCATGAACAAGCACAGCATAAAGTAATAAACAAACCATCAATATACTCACGGCACCATAAAAGGGCGCACGATATCACTAGGCACTAACTTGTCACAATGACATATGTTTTCCACTCACTCGTAGTCCTTCCAGGAGCTCTTCCACAGCCTCTCACACACAGAACACACACCTCGACACGACGGAACAAAAACGGTCATGGAGGCAGGTTCGTGGAGTCCTTCCAGGGCTCCCGCACACCAGGAAAAACACAAGTCGTCGTCCCCGAAGAACTCTAAAGCCCTTTCACACTCCTGCTTGTTGCTGACCTCATGGACAGGCTCTCAACGCCTCCCCCACGGGGCAGAGATGGCGGCTGGGTTCATGCTGCACCCACACCGGTTGGCAGTACACACGTGACGTCTACTGACCCTCGGTCAGCCGTTAAATACCCTGGTAGGGTAGAGACAGGGGCTGGGCACCCAGGAGGCACCCCATACCCAGATGGCAGTCCGTTCCAGGTCGGACCCAAGGCTTCATCGGCACCTGGGGGACCTGATAGCTACGTTGATTATCTAGCCTACTTTCAACACATTCATTGTTCTTGTTTGTAACTAACAGTCACTCTTCTTCAGTCCTCTCCGTGCCTGCTGGAACTTAAGGCTACGGGAAGAGATCTCCATCTGGCTCTGTGTGCGGCTGCTCTGGGGGCTGTGTTTAGAATCAGTCCTTTGTCTTTCAGCTCTCTTCTATTGTCCTGCGCCAGGTTTCCTTTGGTCGTCCCCGTTTTCTTTTACCTTGGGAGGTCCAGCGCAGGGCTGTTCTGGGGAGTGAGCTGAGTGGCATGCGACAGACATGCTCTAGCCATCTCCATCGACGCGCCTGGATGGTGTCCTGTATTGTAGAGACTCCTGTTCTAGTCCTCAGTTCTTCGTTTGAGATGATGTTCGGCCAGAAGATCCTGAGGATACGTCGCAGACACTTGTTCTGGAACACTTCCAGCTTTTTCTCAATGGCGACGGTCGTCTTCCAGCACTCTGAGCCATACAGGACGACGCTGAGGACATTGCTCTTGAAGACTGGAATCTTCGTTTGGATGTTGAGGACGGTGGATCTCCAGATGGGCCTGAGTATTGCGAAGGCTTGGTTGGCTTTGCTAATTCTGGCGTTGATCTCCTGGTTGCAGTCGCCGTCTGTGGTCATCTTGCTGCCCAGGTATACAAATTCCTGAACATCATCAAGTGGTTTGCCGTTAGCGGTGATGGGGTTGTGTTGTTTGTGCATTTTTTTTTTCTCATGACCTGCGTCTTCCTCTCGTTGACAATCAGCCCGATGGTACTTGCTATCTCGCTGAGGCTTTCTGTCTTCTGCTGGGCGTCCTGATGCTTGTGTGACAGCAGTCCCAGGTCGTCCGCGTAGTCAATGTCCTCCAAGACTGAGGTCAACGTCCACCGGATTCCCTGTTGCTTTCCCTGGGTGACGTTTCGCATCAACCAGTCGATGGCCAGGGAGAAGAGGATCGGCGACAGTATGCAGCCTTGTTTCACTCCGTTGTCCACCTTGAATGGTTCCATCAGCTGGTTGTTGTGGATGATGCGACATTCAAAGCTCTCATACAGGGACTGGATGATGTTGACCAGTTTCTGGGGAATGCCGTAGTGTCGCAGGATCTCTGCCAGAGAGAAGCACGGTGCAAACTGTCAAGGCTTTTCTCGAATCGATGAAAACCACGTAAAAGGGGCTATTCCATTCATGGGACTGCTCGAGGATCTGGCGTAAGACAAAAATGTGATCAATGCATGATCTCCCCTCTCTAAAGCCTGCCTGCTCTTGGCGAAGGAGGGAATCTACCGCTGTCTTTATGCGCTGCAGTAAGATGCAGCTGAAGACTTTACTGGTGAGTGATAGTAGGTGATGCCTCCCCAATTGTTGAATTCTCCTAGGTCTCCTTTTCTTCGGCAATTTGATGATGGTACCAGTTCTCCAGTCAACTGGGGTTGTCTCCTGGTTCCATATATCCTGCAGGATGTGTTGGAGGATAAGAGGTGTCTCCTGTTCTTCTGCCTTCAACATCTCGGGGCATACACCATCTTTTCCTGGGAGCTTTGCCATTCTTTAGCTTGCGGATGGCTTCCTTGACCTCATCTACTGTGATGTCTCCCATGTTGACGTCACTCTTCATATAACACATTTCACTGGAACTTGGGGCAAAAAATACCCATAACAGAATCTACAAAGTTTCAATACAGTGGGTGCATTACAATAGAACAATAACACATTTTCTTTGATTAACACTATGACTACTTTACATTGAGAGAAAAGATTTCCACACGGAACCCTTTTTCAAAGTACTGACAAAACACCATTATCACATATAAAGGAACGAGATCCGTTTGTCCCATTTTATCAAGAAAAGAATGCTTTTATCATAGCACATAATCACTAGGCGTGTCGAATTACATTTCAAGGAACAATTCCCGTTCGTCCCTTTCTATCAAAAAAAAAAAAAAAAAAAAAAAAAAAAAAAAAAAAAAAAAAAAACCGCTGGATCTGCCTTTGTTATTCCATCGCTTAAAAAGTAGATAAACCATATTCAACTAGAAAAAATCGATCTATCTTAGTCGCCGAAATGATAGCTATACTAATGGCTTTGACATATTTAATTGATTTACAGCTATCAATCTTGCAAGCATTGTTATGTGTCGACTCAATGTCAGTACTACAATCTATCAAGATTTTGAGTTCTAATTCGAAAGCTTTATTTTAAAGGAAATATGTTATTTAATTTATATTTTGATGTGCAAGGGAAGCGATTTAACTTTTTTTCTGGGTCCCTTCCCACTGTGGAATTTTGGGCAATGAATTCACTGACAGATCTGCCAAAAAGGGGAGCCAAAACTGAAATGAGTGCACAGTCACTTTCTGTCCCCTTGACTTTACAAGAGTGTCACCAAGTTTTTAAAAAAGTGGCTTGGGACTTTTTTTTTTAGAAACAACCAGAACATCCCTTATTTGCGGGTTAATGCTCGAAATAGCCATGTTCTCAGCTTTGATCAGGTTGAAGGCATTGAACACCTGCAGGTTCGTGATATGTATCAGTACAGAAACTTTGTTTCAGTATTTTATAGACTGAAACTCGACGCATTCAGAACGAAATATACTGCAGGAACAAAATGCGTATGAGGTAAGGCAAACGTGTCGAGAGCCCACGTTTTATTTGATTGTGTGTCTCTTAAGGCATATTTACCATGTTTATTAGGCATGACAGTGACTGATGTTTTTCTGATATTGATTTTTGCTTTCAAAGTTACCTTTTATTTAATATGTAGTCCAATTACATATTTACTATAATGTTATAAGTAGTAATTGTTCCATATTTTGCGTGCACTTCCACACACCTATGCTTCACACATCTCTCTCTCTCTCTCTCTCTCTCTCTCTCTCTCTCTCTCTCTCTCTCTCTCTCTCTCTCGTCTAATATCACACAATTTTGTGAAAAGATGTAAAAATGAAACTACTACTACTACTACTACTACTACTACTACTACTACTACTACTACACACACACTGTAGTGACCAAGTGGGAAAGTTTGAAATTAGATTTTCTTTGTATCTTACTTTCTTAACATTTCTTAAGTTATTTTCGTATGCCATTCGCAGCAGATACAATCACTCCACCAGAATTTTCATACTTATTGTTATTCCTGACTGAAATTTTATGAAACTTTAACATTATCCAGGCGCCTACATATATAAACCATACAAGAAACCTAATGACACTCCCATTTATGTAAACATCAATAGCAACCACCCACCATCTATACTAAAAACCCATACCCAACGGCATAAACAAGAGATTATCTAACCTGTCACATAATGAAAGAGTATTCAACAACGCAGCAGCAGCCATATGATGGACGAGTAAAAACAAACGTAGGGAAAGAATTTTTTAAAATTCTGACAGCATCCTTCCCAAAAGAACACAAATTGTCCAAAATATTCAACAAGAACACCATCAAACTATCATATTCATGCATGCCTAACCTTAAAAATATAATTGATTCATCCAACAAAATGAAAGCAACACAGCAAAGAAGGGTGAAGAAAGGAAATCCTGCAATTGTACTACAAAAGAACAGTGTCCCTTAAGCAACAAATGCCTCTATAACAACATTGTATACAAGCCACTGTGACATCAGAAAATGAAAAAGAAACATACATAGGGATCACTGAAAATCACTTCAAAACCAGATATGCAAACCATAAACAGTCATTCAACAAAGTAAAATACAAAAACCAAACAGAACTGAGCAAATATATTTGGAGACTTAAAGACAAAAAAAATAACTATAACATATCCTGGAAAATCATAAAAAGGGCATCACCATACAATAACATTTCAAAAGATGCAACCTATGTTCAACAGAAAAATGGTTAATACTATGCAAACCATACTTAGCAACCCTAAATACTAAAGTAGAAATAGTAAACAACTGCAGGCACAAATGGAAATCGTTGTCAGCAAACGCACCCTGAACTGTAAACAACCTGAAAAACCGAACAACACGTGCAGCCAATCCGCACGTGCAAACAGTGACATTAGGCCATATAACACCGGCAGTAGGCGACCCAACACCATCCTGAGGAGAGCCAGCGCTCGAAACAGATCTGTTTGTTGTTTCTTTGCTTGGTTTGTTTTTGATAGTCCATTGAATATGCACACTGTACATGAATGAAAAGCTGTCAAATTTCGATAACCTTGATTTGCCGCGATAGTACATCGCAGAATGTACACTGATTGTTAAGTGCATCAGAGATAGGGTTTCGTGATTAAAAGAAACAAAGAAGAAAACAATGCAATTACTACTATTTCTTACCAACAGAATGATCACACATTAGCTCTACAGGTGAGGATCAGGAACATGCCTGCTGATTTAAGTCATCTGATGTTTATATTGTTTTAGCTTAAATATATTTTGTAGAGCTATGGCTGGCAAAAACCAAGTCTACTGACTTCAAAGTGACGTATGAGGGATTCATGCCGCACTGAAATCGTAAAAAAATCGTTTGTTGTCGCTGTGGTGTAACGCTTGTTATATAAAGTAATAATCTCTGTAAAACAGCAGAATCCATATCAAACGATCTTTGTTTTCTTTTGTTTTTTTTCCTTTTTTTTTGTTATTCAGTTATAATGACGTAAAATAAGCCAGCATCAAACTTTCGAATGTGCACGCACACAAGCTAGTGACGCTGCAAACACACACACACACACACACACACACACACACACACACACACACACACACACACACACACACACACGCACGCACACGCGCGCGCGCATATCACTACGCATTCACTTTTTTTTTTTTTTTTTTTTCAGCTGTGATATTTCCCTCACATAGATATTCTTTACAAGATACGTTTTATTGGTTCCCCCCCCCTCTCTCTCTCTCTCTCTCTCTCTCTCTCTCTCTCTCTCTCTCTCTCTCTCTCTCTCTCTCTCTCTCTCTCTCTCTCTCTCTCTCTCTCTCTCTCTCTCTCTCTCTCTCTCTCTCTCCTCTCTCTCTCTCTCTCTCTCTCTCTATGTGTGTTCATGTCTGGTGTACGTGTGCATATGTGTACGTGTGTGTGTGTGTGTGTGTGTGTGTGTGTGTGTGTGTGTGGTGTGTGTGTGTGTGGGTGTGTGTGTGTCTGTATCTGTATGTGCGTGTGTGTGTGTGTGTGTGTGTGTGTTTTGTGTTTGCTTTGTTGTTGTTGTTGTCGTTGTTGTTGTTGTTGTGTTCATGTCTGGGTACGTGCATGCATATATGTACGTGCGTGTGTGCGTGTGTGTGTGTGTGTGTGTGTGTGTGTGTGTGTGTGTGTGTGTGTGTGTGTGTGTGTGTGTGTGTGTGTGTGTGTGTGTGTGTGAGTGAGTGAGTGAGTGTGTGTGTGTGTGTGTGTGTGTGTGTGTGTGTGTGTGTGTGTAGGCGCGTGGGCGCCTGTATGGACATCAATTTGAAGTCAACATACAGACAGACAGAGACAGAGAGACAGGCCCGCACACACACACACACACACACACACACACACACACACCACGCACACGCACGCACACACACACACACACACACACACACACACACACACACACACACACACACACACACACACACATATCACTTTGGTTATTTTTTTTTCCAGCTGTGATATTTCCCTCACATAGATATTCTTTATAAGATACGTTTTATTTGGTTTTGGTCTTCTCTCTCTCTCTCTCTCTCTCTCTCTCTCTCTCTCTCTCTCTCTCTCTCTCTCTCTCTCTTCTCTGTCTCTCTCTCTGCATCTGTATGTACGTGTGTGTCTGGGTACGTGCATGCATACATGTACGTGTGTGTGTGTGTGTGTGTGTGTGTGTGTGGTTGTGTGCGTGCGTGCGTGCGTGCGTGCGCGTGCGTGCGTGCGTGCGTGCGTGCGTGCGTGCGTGTGTGTGCGTGTGTGTGTGTGTGTGTGTGTGTGTGTGTGTGTGTGTGTGTGTGTGTAAACATGCATCCTCTGATGTGTGTGTGTGTGTGTGTGTGTGTGTGTGTGTGTGTGTGTGTGTGTGTGTGTGTGTTGTGTTTGTGTTGTGTTGTGTGTGTGTGTGTGTGTGTGTGTGTGTGTGTGTGTGTGTGTGTGTGTGTGTGTGCGTGCGTTCGTTCGTGCGTGCGTGCGTGAGTGCGTGCGTGCGTGCGTGTGTGTGTGTGTGTCTGTGTGTGTGCGTGTGTGTGTGTGTGTGTGTGTGTGTGTGTGTGTGTGTGTGCGTGCGTGTGTGTGTGTAAACATGTAAACCTATGATTTATCTTTCTGTACCCTTCTCCCTTCCCTCTCCACCCTCTTATTTCCTCTCCCCTGATCCTCCCGTTTTCGTCTGGCGGCCATTTTTGATTGCGAGATAAGCAAGAGAAGCAGCTAATAGCAGCTAAGTGGTTTCTTGTTTTCCTGAAGAAGACCCAATGGTTTCGAAATGCATTGTGTGTAATCCTGTACTCTGTGTCCTTGCGGTAACTAAGCCCCTCTCTTTTCAAATTTTGCTTCATTTTCCGCTCTCAGTTAATCCGTTTTGAAACTTATCCATCAAAGCATTTAACATCAATCCTAATACATAGGGAAAAAAAATCGCTATTCATAGGACTAGATGGCGCTACTCTATCCACAAAGATGCCAATTCATGTAAATAAAGGAGAACAGTTACAGCACAACAGGGAATTTGCTTCTTTTGTGTAAGCAACTGGATCCCATCTGCATTGAGGAGGGGGGGGGGGGGGGGAGTCAGAAGACTGGGGTTCACACACATCCCTCAGAGCGTCATAGAAACGCTTGGTGTCATGACTGTCTTCATAGCTCTGGATTTCATTAGCCTTTTTGGCGACCAGTGCAGTTCGCTCTGGTCTGTCTGCCTTGTTGTTCAGTCGAGTTCGCATGTTCCACGTGCCGAGGTTGAGCACCTTTGTTTTTGTTTTCTTCATAGCTCTACTTCTGGGAGGAACGCCCCACCAGCCATGGTTTGCTGGCCAGGGTAAGGTGAAGCAGGCAATGTTTGGGGCGCCTTTTCTAGCCCCTTCCTCTTGCTATGGAGGTGAGCAGTGCGGTCCTAAAAAGGGCTGCTCAGACACCCAGGGGGCTGCCGAACTCCACTTCTGCTTTCGTCCAGTAGAGAACGACCACATGCCCTGGGCCGCCTGTGTGCAGGCTCGTGACTGACAGCTCCCAGTGTGTTCACACCTGCTGCCTTCACCACTTGCCCCTCGCCTCATGACTTGAGGTTGCGCTGTGGGGTCTTAAGTGATGATTAGCGGGCTTCACTTAGATTATAGTGAGGGAGAGTTGTGCATCGTCAGCCTCACTCTCTCGCCCCAGTCTGTCTGTGTCCAGCGGCAGGACAAAGTCGAGATGGCTGGAGATAGATTGGGGTGCAGTGAATGACCATGACGTCTTTTGTGTGTTGACACGTCCTGTACGTTCCACAAAGCGTTGCTGCGAATCGGCTTTCTGTCCGTTGAACGACGGTGATTTCTTCCACGCAGTCTGCCAATTCGGCTTCACATACAAGGTAGACAAGCCCTAGAGGTGAGGGTCGGTGACCCATCAACTTACCAACTATGTTTGCAGCATGCTCGCAAGATAGTGGAGACTGTGGGGGCGGGAATATCCAGCTTCCTGTACAAGCCCAAGGACTTGCCCACTGCCCACAGTATACCAACGTTATGCCAAGAATCAAGATCACGTACACATACAATCTACCTCAGAAGGTCGATAAACATACAATAGCAGGTCAAATCCCAGACACAGAAGTACTTGACCAAGCAGGTTTGCTTACCATCAGCACCATTCTGAGGCTGTCTCAGCTTCGATGGGCAAGCCGTGTTGCTCACATGTCAGACCACCAACTCCCCAAGAGACTTATATATCCCAAACTGCAACAAGGTGAGCATTCCTATGGATAGCAGAAAAAAAATGAGCAGAAAAAAAAGCTTAACAAAAAACACTGCCAAAGCATCCATTATAGCACTTATTATCAACCCTGATATGTTGGTATAAACATCTGTGATGTAGCTTGATGGTGCTACTCTACCCATAAAAGCGCCAGTTCATGTGAAGGAAGGACATCTGCAGCGCAGCTAAAGAAATAGGAAAGGAAACTCTCCACTAGCAATCAAAAGGACGTGTCTCACATTCCCACTCCAAGCTGTCACTGCACATTCCATGCATGCATCGGATTGATAAGTCACCTGTGTACCAACGAATCGTCTCACTCCCCTTAATTCCAAGATGACTGAAGTGGCCCCCTGCGACTCGACAGACGTCCTACATACTCAAAATGTGTTGTTTTACACCAGAAAGAAGTAACAGATTTAATGCTTTTGATGTACTATTGTTTTAAGTCATTCATTACAAATAAACCGGCCATTTTCAAAAGCAAAAAATAATCAGAATAATTACTGCTCAAAACGATTTAAGAGCCAGTTGAAAACATTCACACACAATTCAACCGAAAAGCAAAAGAACTTCTTCAAACAACTTAATTGAAAATTCATCCATGGAACGATACAATAACATAAGAAATAAACGAATATCAGCTGCTCAAAAACAAACTTCATGGGCTTAATGAAGAACACCTTCATTTCAGAAATCAGAACAGTCAAATCAAGTGACAATCAATGTCAATCTCAGTATGGCCGCCATTAGCGCAGATACAAGTTAGACATCTCTGTCTCATAGAGTCCACAAGCCTCATGAGAATCAGCTGGGGATGTTGCTCCACTCCTGCAGCAAGAAGTCGAAGAGCTGGCCCAGGTTTACTGCTGGAAGGTGGTTCTCGTGAAGCAGGCGCCCCAGGACGTCCCAGGAGCGCTTGATCAGGTTAAGGTCGGGCGAGAACGCTGGCCAGCCGAGGCGGTTGACTTGCTGCTCCTCCAAGAAGACGTTTAGCACCCTGGTATGGTGGGGACTGGCGTTGTCGTCCTGGAGGATGGCGTCAGGACCCAGGGCTTGCAAGGCAGGCAGGACCAGAGGCTGAAGAACGTTGTCCCTGTGCCCCACACCAGTTAGATTGCCTTCAACTCGGTACAAGGGGGGTTCTGAAGTTCCTTCCTATGCCACCCCACACCATGATAGACACCCCGCCATACCGGTCCCGTTTGATTATGTTGGCTTCTTGGTAGCGTTCCTCCGTCTGCCCCCAGACACATATGCGACCATCGTGGAAGAGCCGAGCAAAACGTGACTTGTCAGAAAACATCACCCAGGCCCAATCCTGCCTCGTCCAGGCCACATGAGCTCGGCACCAGGTCAGTCATGCCCTACGGTGAGCTGCTGTCAGCACAGGTCGAACAGCTGGCTGTCTTGCTCAGAGTTTTAACTTCCTTCAGGTGGTTCCGAACAGTTTGGTCGGAAATGTTGACGTTCGCTGCAGCACGCAGTTGTCGCCTGAGATTGTTTGTAGTGGCAGTTCTTTGTCTCGCCACCGTCAGAACCAGCAGTCTGTCCTTCTGTCTGGTGGTGGACCTAGGCTGGCTACACCATCTTCGTTCAGCCGTACTACCGGTGGCGTTGAAGTAGTCACGAAGTCTTTGGATGAGAGCATGATGCACTTGAAGGTGACGACCAACTTCGCTGACGCCTACATCTTCTTGAAACCAAGCAACAGCCCTTCTCCGGTCAGTGTCATTTAATCTCCGTCTTGGTGGCATGGTTAAACGCACCCCCGGAAGCAGCTTTTCTATACCCACTGGTCAGCAAAACTGGTTGCCATGTGTTCAGTAAAGGCACGGCTTGCATGCGCAATGCGGTTTGCAGTCAGCCCAACTCTGCTGCCTCAGCTATGCGCTCGCAAACCGCGACCATGTTTTCGTGATTTTGTTTCTTTTGTGAACTCATTCAACCCACTAGACTCAGATTCAACTGATTACATGCCAAAACCAGTTTTGCATTGAAGCAGTTGTCACACTTTCAGTGCAAAAATTGGACAAAAACGCTTTGAATTCTGTACACTACGATGCGTTATCTAAACCATATGAAAAATGCAGGTGGCTCTTAAATTGTTTTGAGCAGTATAATGATGGTGTGGGTGGTGTTATAGTTACTTCAAGAACAATTTCGCAAGAATCTGTGTGATGCAAGGTGTGTCGTTAATGGTTCATTCAGAGTATGGTAAATTTCATTCATTCTTTATTTCGTGTACAGGGAGCAAACAAGCGCATTTACTAGTTTTAAGCACCGGTAGTTGAAGAGTTAACGAACAGTAAACTTTCCAAACAGGCCTTCGAAAGTCTCGCAGTTCTAAATGGAAGGGCATGTTTTACATTTAGGCAGGCAACACAGGACCCATGAGCTATGAGTCACTGGATATGTTAATTTTATCCTGAACAATATTTACGCCTAAATAACTGTTTTGTTTAATGGCGTCGAGAGGGAGTTCAATGAACATTCGTCTCAGCTAGGAAATTTCTTGTAAGGTGTAAACTTTTCTTTTAAATACAGGTAGACCACCATATGTATATCAGGTAAATTAAGGGGTTGTGTTCACCCTAGGTATCCTTAACTTTAGGAGTCGATGGTTTTACCCAGGAGAATGAGGCTGGTGAGCTCCCAGATTGGTAGATCATGTGTGGCTATCTCCTTCCACAGATATAAGCCACCTTCACCCTGTTTGCTAGCTCGGCGCCACCAGTCACTTGGGAGGTGTGTGAGGAGGAGGATGTGGTCACTAGGGTTTTTGGACACGAGCGTAGCCGTCATAGCGAGGAAAGAGGAATGGATGCAGCAAGCAAAGGGAAGTAACTGTTGAACGGGTATATATACCTCTTGTAAGTGTGCGAAGGTACTGAGGGTGTGTCTGAGTGTCGAAAGAGGTGTCTTAAATTCCAACTCGCTGCTGTTCGCTGATTCTCAGGTCGGGCTATGCTCTTGTGCGTGTCAAGTTGCAGCTTTGATTCGTTAGTACAGTGACACAGTTGTTCCAACGAGCTGTTGTAATAACTGATGAAACCATAGTAACAAAAAGGTGTCGCAACAACGGCTTATAGAATCATAGGTATTCTACAGCTCAACATTGATACAACCCTCCGCTGCTACGGTAGGTGGAAATGATTTCATTATCAAGGCATCTTTACGTTTGAAACACTCTGAACGTCACGTATATCCCTTGTTCCCTTTATTTTGGGGATCGTAACCATCACCACTGCTATCTACACCTCCATCATCACATTAGCAACAATTATTGATAACTTTGTTTCCTTGTTCATTTTGTTTGTTTATTAAACTCTCTCTCTCTCTCTCTCTCTCTCTCTCTCTCTCTCTCTCTCTCTCTCTCTCTCTCTCTCTCTGCGTGGTCGTGTGTCTCTGTCAATGGGGTAGAGGATAGTAAAATCAGAAGTAAGAAAGACGAAGTGGGCATGCGTGTGGTATCCATGCAACATTTTAGCAATTCAGTTCTGATCTTAATTGTATTACATACATATCAATTACTTTAAATGCATCAACTTGTCAAATCAACAACCAATGCACAGTAGTCCAGATTGTAGGCGCATCGATAAACGTTCTCTCTCTCTCTCTCTCTCTCTCTCTCTCTCTCTCTCTCTCTCTCTCTCTCTCTCTCTCCTCTCTCTCCTCTCTCTCTCTCTCTCTCTCTCTCTCTCTCTCTCTGTCCCCACGTCCTTTCTCTCTCAGGCTGGCTCCAATTCTTTGTCTGTCAGTGCTTTAGTCAGCTGATACTATTTAAAGCACACATGCATACAACATACATACATACATACATGCAAACACACACACACACACACACACACACACACACACACACACACACACAATGTGTTTGTGTTTTGTTTCCAACGGAGATCGTTTTCATTAGCTAAGGTCCATAATATTTGCCCGGTGTCAAGTTATGTGGGAAAAATTCCCAAGAAAATGCGCATGCTCAGATTTATGTTCAACAAAATAAGTAACATGTAGATATAGAAGTTCTGTTCTGTAACAAGTGGTTGATTGTTGTTGCTGTTACTGTTGTTGTTGATAAAAGAAAAAGAAGAAGAAGAAGAGAAGAAGAAGAAGAAAGGAGAAGGAGAAGAAGAAGAAGACGAAGAAGAAGACGAAGACGACAAAGAAGAAGAACGACGACAAAGAAGAACGACGACAACAACAACAACAACAACAACAAGAATATTTACAAGGAATAGTAATTATTATTATTATTATTATTATTAGCAACAGCAGCAGCAGTTGCAGCACCTTCTCGTTATCATTAGCAGCAGTAGCAGCACCGTCCCGTTATCATTGTCATTATCATTATCATTATGCTGTTTTGTTATAGGTCGCTGTGTAACCTGTTAGGAGTTTGAACCCGACAACGATTGCTCAAATCAGTGTTTTTATGTCGCTGGATAGAATATGTGTGTCTGCCCGTTTTTTGGCAGCTAAGAGAGAGAGAGAGAGAGAGAGAGAGAGAGAGAGAGAGAGAGAGAGAGAGAGAGAGAGAGTATTTTTTGTTATGTCTCCCACTCGACTGGATTTTAAAAGATGAAACACATCATTGTCAGTGCAGTGAAGTGACTTTAGTGATCATGTATATGCCCTGTGTTCGTTTATAGATCATTTTCATGCTTCTTTCATGTCCTCAGTTTCTTTGACAATAATTTCCAGAACGTTTCCCTGTAACGAGATCCCATGACATAATACACAATGATGTTGAGGCTGGAGTTGATGTATGTCAACATTTGATTGATCCACAGGGAAGCGAGAAACAAATTAATTATGATTACGTCCGGCGTTGACTTCTGGCAAAAACAGCCAACTAAAACGAGTCACAGCAAAAGGGAAAACACAGACAATAAACAAAATAGAAGTGCCAACCAGCATCTTGGTGAGGGCCACTTCTCGCTCCGCGGTTGCTGAGGATGTTCCAGCGCGCCATGTCACAATCTGACGAAGTTTGAAAATGGTGATTATCGTTGCTGTTATCACCACAATCATGACAACACCAGGCAATCCAACACCAAACACGAAGCTGTCTATACTGTCAACAAGCTCTTTGTTGGCTCTGTAAATCTCACCCATGATAGCTGTCTTGACTGCTACACCTGTCACTGGATCTTTCACACATCCAATGTGAAAACGCAAAGCCACTATGAAATATAGACCAACAACTGTGATGTAGATCACAATGATAATGACCGCCATTGTTCTAGTGCGCATCAGAGCTTGATATTTGAGAGGCCTTAAGACACAGTAACATCGCTCACTGGCAATGATGGCAGTGAGAATTGGGGAAACATGAAAAACGCCAACGAAACCTGACAAATGGTTGTTCGTCAGAAAAGTAATCATAGGACCGTAAAGCTCTTTGGTGGTAAACTGCAAATGCACGTGCTCAGCGAGAAGACACATCGAGATAATTAAGTACAGTTCGTCAGCTAGGGACAAAGCAAAAAGACACAGGTTGACACGGTCCTTGAGACCCTGTTTGGAAAAAGACCGCCATATTGATGACGTTTCCTGGTCCACCAATCAGAAAGAGGAACACTAAAACAAAGTCCATGACTCTGCGAGTGATCTCTTCTCCCTCCGCGCTGATGATATTGTCAGGATTGTCCCAAGGTATGTACTCCATCTCACTGAGCTCCAGTGTGAGACATCCATCGTGCAGGGACGTGTTTAATGTCACAGTTTGCATATGGCTGTCCATTGTGGTCGTCCCATTGCTCGCACTGTTATTCATGCTTTTGGAGGGCAGCAGTTCATTCTGGGTGGTTCCAGTCATATTTGTTAATGTTGTGATACTGTATGCATATACAAACTCGACCGTTTCAACACTTTTTTTATGCTGATCGATGACAATGAGGATGATGATGATGATTAAGATGATGCTACGGATTTCCATTTCGGTCTGAGAGTACATGACAGGCTGTACTCTACGCTTCCTTTCATAATATATCCCGGGCGTCAACCAGGCCCGAGAGATACAGACACCTGCAGTGTTGGTCAGGAAATTTGCAAACACTCTCAGAAACGCATCCATTAAGTGGATGAAACTCGACTGTGTGGTCCCAGTCTTCCCAACTGAGTCCGCAGCAAACTCAACTCTGGGTAGGAGCCGGTCGGGGCAGAAAACCCCACATGACTCTGATGGGATTCGAATCCACGACCTCCCAGCCGCCGGAAGTCCGCGACGCCAACCCCTTCGCCACGGCGGCTGGTGTTTTAACACTCTTACTGAAATATTTTCACATTTCAGTACGTGTGACATTGTGTGCATAATTCCTCCCAGGTCAGGGTGCACTGGAGGAGATTCTTTCTTGATGGTTTTTTTATGGCATGCTTACGTCGTGTAAGCATTTGTAAGTTTCACAAAATTATCAGATTAATGTCCGCTTCATAACAATGGAAAAACGAAAAAGTAAACAAAACACATATGTAGCTTTATACCCTGACCACACCAAATTACACATTCAGTCAGAAGTCGAATTCATCTGTATCAATCAACACGGAATTTAATTGTATTTGCATGGTTTATGCACACACTGCGCATTCTTGCCAGAGACAAAATGCACAGTGAGATCAATACTAATAAAATCAGAAGCCGAATGAAATCGTGTTTTTATAGTGTAGAGACCAACGTCATGCTATTTAAAATCGCATTGAAATGACATATACAAGAACAAGATGGGTGTTTATTCGAACATGTTTCCTCGTCGTTTTTGCTTGCAGTTCATGATTTGATTCTCGTTTCCTAGAAATAAAGATATTATACTGATTTTCAAAATGCCCTAAAGAAAGACAGATCATTCTTAAAACATTTTTTTCTCAACAATGTAAAGTAAGTAAGCATATAGGCATTTCCATGTACATGGCAGGAACCGGATTCAGACGTTTTCGTCCTGGGCAAAAAGAAATGTTTTCAACTATAGCTGCAGCAATACCAACTGCATAGCAGATGGACAGCAAAACACATACAAATGACAAAGCCAACATAACTCTTATTTGAAACATGATACAAAACAGATTTTTTGATTTTTAACAAGTAGGCCTACGTTTTTTCAGGGATCACAAGCAACAGAAATAAAAGAAAATACACAAATAGTACTCCCTAGTCGCAGTTTGCGTTAGAGTGGCAATGTATACAAATGAAGAGAGGAATGGGGACAAATCAACGGCAGAGAGCAGGAAAGGAAAGAAAGAGAGGGAAGAAGTGGAAAAGTGAAAAAAGTGAGCCTGATCTCGTCTACGGAAGAGACGTGTTTGTATGCGTGTATGTGTGTGTGTGTGTGTGTGTGTGTGTGTGGGGGGGGGGGGGTGGTGGTGGTGGTGGTGGTAAGTAAGTAAGAATGCAGCGAGAGACAATAATGCAGAGGTGGAGATGGAGAGCAAAGAAATCAGGGAACAATATGTCAGAAGGTTCATGCAAACAAACTATGTAATGAACGGCTAAACAATGTAATAAACAAAATTGTCAAACAATAGTAATGCACAGCAAACTGTAAATTCACATTGTAAAAAGAAAATGCCATGTAATAATGACAGTCTTCAACCAAAAGTAATGCGTATAAAACCGAATGCACTCAGAGGCGAAGGATATATAGATTAACGCAGAGGCAAGTCAGATGTATGCCAAAA
>JADBJO010004474.1:112500-131839 GCA_016801955.1 Conus betulinus | reverse complement strand
ATTTTATTGGTTTGGTTTGACTGTGCTCTTTTAATTGTTTTTATATTTTTGATTATTGTAAATGAGTGACTTTGTTCTCGGAACAACTGGTTGTCTTTATACTATTGTCAAAATGGCGCTCTATCTCTCTCTCTATATCTCTCTCTATCTCTATCTCTATTCTCTCTATCTCTCCTCTCTCTCGATCTCTGTGCAGGGAATGGGTTCATCTTGCATGAGCGAGCACCGCGTGCGTTGGCCGGTTGCGTGCGTTGAGTGTGGGTGTGGTGTGTGTGTGTGTGTTGTGTGTGTGTGGTGTGTTGGCATTGTGTGTGTATGTGTGGAGTGTGTGTGTGTGTGTGTGTGTGCTAGGTGTGTATGTATGTATGTATGCATGTATGTATGAGTATGTATTATGTATTGCGAAGGATTTTGGTGGATGTTTTTCCAAATTAGGCCTGATGTTAGGACTGCCCATAACAAAATGTAAACAACTCGCAAAATACTTGAGCATGTCAGTCATGATTGGGTCTAGGCGTGTTTGGTCAAGGCGGAATCACCTCATGAACCAGCATTGAAACTGACAGATGTTGGCTTTTCAAACTGTGCTGTAAATAGTATCAGCTGACTAAAGCACTGACAGACAAAGAACTGGAGCCAGCCGGAGAGAGAAAGGACGTGGGGACAGAGAGAGAAAGAGGGGGGGGGGGGTGGGGGGGAAGAGAGAGAGAGAGAGAGAGAGAGAGAGAGAGAGAGAGAGAGAGGGAGAGAGAGAGAGAGAGAGAGAGAGAGAGAGAGAATGTGAAAAGATAACGTTTATTGATGCGCCTGCAATCTGGACTACTGTGCATTGTTGTTGATTTGACAAGTTGATGCATTAAAGTAATTGATATGTATGTATGTATGTATGTATGTAGATATGTATGCATGCATGTATGTATGCATGTATGCATGCATGCATGCATGTATGTATGCATGTATGCATGTATGTATGCATGTATGCATGTATGTATGTATGTGTGTGTATGTGTATGTGTATGTATGTATGTATGTATGTATGTATGTATGTATGTATGTATGTATGTATGTATGTATGTATGTATGTATGTATGTATGTATGTATGTATGTTGTATGTATGTATGTATGTTCATGGAGAGCATAAACTCTTCAAATTGAAGAAGATACAACAGGCTGAATTTCTTTGCCTTTTGACTTTTTCGACATGGCGATTAAGTTAAGAAGAACTTTGACAACATCGAGTCTGCTTTCATTTTGCAGCCATTCAAGTCATCTTCACCCATGGGGCTGCATTCATTGTGAGAACTGAGTAGAACTAGCTTTAAGAATGGCTGATGAAGAATCTGGAAACAAATGACTGAATTGATCGATTGTATGATGAGCATGGCACACAGGACACCAATAATCATTTCCCCAGTTACACGTAAGCCACATACCACATACCGGGAGCCGGAATAGCTCAGTTGGTAGAGCGTCGGACTCGTAATCTTGGTGATCCTGGGGTTGCGGGTTTCGAATCTCCGCTGGGGCGTTTCGGTACAAGGGGGATTTTTCCTCGGATTTAACATTGGTTCTGACTCCATTTCCCATACAGTCCTTCGAATGAGACTATAAACCGAGGTTCCGTGTGTGAACGCACGCATAATATCTTGCACACACGTAAAATCCCATCACCAACTTTCGGAAGAGTAGGCCAGTTTGGCCGTTGGTATGGATGACACGTTACACATAGCATGCACCCTGCGTGAGAAAAACGGAAAGAATGAAGGAAGTAGGGAACTTGAGTGAACGATATTGAACGATACTGACTGGATGACACGGGAAACGACTGAATGAAGCGCAAGCTGGCAGCTCTTCAGTCGGCACTACCCAGGTAGGCAGCCCGTTGTGTGTAAACGAGTGTTGATTGTAAAGCGCTTAGAGCTTGGTCTCTAACCCAAAAAAGGCGCTATAGTAAGTATTTATTATTATTATTATTATTATTTATTATTATTATATTATTTATTATTATACCAAATACTGTCATTGAACAGGAGAGTCAGAACAAGGATAACGATGGGGACATGACGGACAAATGTTGCAAGATGGGCAGAATGCAATGGAAGCAACAGAATCAGCAACATAGTAGGGGCAGCATTATCAACACAAAAAAAAACAAACAGTAACTAGAGAAATAGCAACAGATACAGCAAGAGCAGCAGAAGCAACCACTTGTGCTTTCACATTTCAAAAGGATAGATTTTCCCATTTTGTTTTTCATGACAGCTGCATAACAGAAATAATAATGACAACTTCCTTGGAAGATGTTATGCTATCGGATACGTGTTTTTTTTGTTTTCACAGTGCTCACATCTTGAAGTTAACGGAAAAAGAACTGATCATGAGCCATTGATTGTCTAAAAACAACAATATCCAATAAACTCTCTCTCTCTCTCTCTCTCTCTCTCTCTCTCTCTGATGAATTTTATTTCATATCTGTTTTGCAATTCTGAACCTTTTAAAATTGTTTTGTACCACCTTTTTTTTTTCTTTTATTTTCTGTATTTCCCAGAAGACTACGATTTATGGGGGAAAAAAAAACTCTGTCGGCGGTGATTAATTTTCCTGGCCCACTGGACACTATGACTGTGTGTGAAGACAAGCACTGTTCGACTCTACCATCCTGTATTCTTAACGTAGCTTCCTGAACACACCATTGCATGCTACGTTACAAAAAAAAAAAAAAAAAAAAAAAAAAAAAGGGCGCAGATCCAGAAGAGGTGGTCAAAAGCACGGCCAAAATATGTGTCATTTCTGCTAAAGATCACCATCCCCTGCCTTTCTCTGGTGGCCTAACACGCCCGGGATACATGAATCTGACTCTGAGAGCACCTCTTCAAAACATGTCAGTAGACCTCTTTGTGGGCGATGCTTTGTCGGGGCGCATTTCCAATGCACAGTCTGTGGGCCCTAGAAGCAGAAGCATGGAGCATGC
This sequence comes from Conus betulinus, assembly GCA_016801955.1. Classification (NCBI taxonomy): domain Eukaryota; kingdom Metazoa; phylum Mollusca; class Gastropoda; order Neogastropoda; family Conidae; genus Conus; species Conus betulinus. The sequence continues at coordinate 128,867 of JADBJO010004474.1, read as the reverse complement.
GATGTTCATTCATGATCAAGGTGTGGATGTGATGTACCTGACTGAGACGTGACTTAAGACTCGTTATGACAAGGTCAGACATGATTGTATCCCAGTAACAGGTTATTGCGTCCGGTCTCTTTCTTGAGCTAAAAGAGCTGGAGCACCGGCCATCATAATGCGAGACCATATTCCAGTCACACTCACGACTCACGACAAAATTTTCCATTCTGCGTGTATCGTTTAATGCTAATACCATTGTCAACCCCACACAACTACTTCATTTTGTTCTGCCTTCATAGGCCGCCAGTGAGTAGAAGATACAAATTAAGTGATGCCGTGTTTTTAACCGACTTTCCAACGTCCTAGAAAAGTGTGATCTTTTGCATGATTAATTCGTTATTCTTAAATACAGTAATATTCTTACATCCATCCAGTCAACGTTTTCTTTTCAGCTGTAAAATTGTCATTCTTCACCACTCTGCAGAAGAACCTATCAACCGTTGTGGTCATATTCTCAACTTGGGTATATGCCAGTCCAATAAACATGCATTTGCCTCGTGTTGGGGGAACTACAATGTCTCATCTGGCCATCCGTCAATCTTTTGCCGCATAATTGTACGTAGACCACTGCACCACCCCCCCCCCCCCCCCCCCCCCCCCCCCCCCCCCCCTAAAAAAAAAAAAAAAAAAACTATTTATCGCAAGAGGAGATGTCCCGTAGAATCAACATGACAGCCATCAAAGCTAGCATTGGAACCATGATTGACGCTGTGCAAGTGACTTCTGCAGATTACCTCAACACAGTCTCCGTATTGTCCTTGCTCCGACAGTTAGGTGTCTGGCACTACATGGTTCAGATGTGAGTGTTTAACATGCAAGGTCCATTTCATTTGAGGGTGATTTTGAAGTTTCTCCATCATCCTAGAATGTAGCAACATGAAAACAACTACTTAAGGAAACCGTTACTAGCAAAAAGAACGTTTCCGAGACTCCAGACAGAATGCTGAAATTGAGCTAGAGCTTGCAGAAAGTAACGAAAATACATATGCTTAAGAGGTTGTCGGAACTATGCTGAGATGACCGACTATAATAAAAATCATGAGGGTGTTGCTTTCAAAAGGCAAAGAACAACCATTTCGACCTAACCATCCAGCTCCAGACAAGTTAAACATCCACAGTATTAATCTTGAGTCAGCATTGCAAAGGAAAAAAAAAATGAAACAGCCACAAGACTCATACGGAAGAAAATAGCTACAGAAATGCACTTTTGTCTGTTTGCGCGTTTTTTGTTGTTTGTTTTGTTTTGTTTGTTTGTTTGTTTGTTTGTTTGTTTGTTTTTCAGTGATAGACGATGAGGCCTTTGATATTTTAAAAGGCTTTACTGTCAGTGAGGAAAAAAGACGAAGAGGACACTGAAGTAGTCCTTGATAAATTTGACACTTTATGTGTATGTGTAATGTTGCTTATAGCCCCAGCCGAAGGCAAAGGACAATATCAGGGCTGTCATCGCACTGAAGACAACCCACAAGTCATTAAAAACAACTCTTTAAAGTATACCTTCTAAAAACACACCCGGTGTAACGATCCATTTTAACTCCCCTCGACTCAAGCAAAGAGAGAGGGAGAGAGAGAGATTTAGAGAGACAAATAGACAAGCAAAAAGGCAGACAGACAAGGAAGGCAAGGAGAGTGAGACAGTGAGCGAGAGACTGAAAGAAAGTTGGGATGGCGGATGGCGAGAGAGAGAGAGAGAGAGAGAGAGAGAGAGAGAGAGAGAGAGAGAGAGAGAGAGAGAGAGAGAGAGAGAGAGAGAGAAGGAGAGACGGAGACAAACAGTCAGACAGAAAGAGAGGGGGAGGGAGGAGGGGGGGGTGTATACTAAATGTTTATTTCTCATATAGTGACTAACACATAAAACTGAATGTTTTGGGCTGGGGGAGTTAATCTAAAACATGGGGAGGGGGGGGGGGGGGGGGGGGGCATTCTGGCGTGGTTTGTTTTAACTACCGGGGAGTTTAAAATTGGCACGTGCTAATATTCTAACTCCCGGGAGTTAAAAATGTGGAGGGGAGTTAAAATGGATCGTTTTACACGGGGAACTTGTTAAAAAATCTCTTTCTTCAGTAAAACATTTGATCTGATAAAAAAAAAATATCAATCTCTTTTCAAGAAATTCAAAGATCACATCAGGTTTGACATCTCTGAACAAGGTTTTCATGGAGTCTGTTGTAAAATGCTTGTCTTGCATCATGCAAGTCTCAACACTCTAAAAGAAATATGCTTCACTATGACAGGTACGTGGCATGCAATGCACCACAGATCTTCTCCGACTTAAAAAAAAAAAAAAAAACAAAAAAAAAAAAAAAAACACGAGAGTGAGTGTAAAAGGTGTGGCCTGTATGCAGATGGCACAAAATTGTTTCTTGTTTATGGTCGCCTTGGGAACATGGAAAAACTCTTTCAGGTTTGGACGGATTTTAGATAGTTGCTATCCGTCTGTAAGCTCCATTTCTCTTGCCAGGGTTCTATGACGTAACTCTGGTCTTTGGGTTTCAGGCCAGCGTGAGGGAAAGACAATCTGTTCAACTCTTTCTTTGTGACACTCTTGGCAAGTTGATCATCCAACTCGTTGCCTTGAAAGCCAACATGGCTGGGAAGCCAGGAAAAAAACTATTTTGTATCCATCTGATCTCAGGGAGATATACAGTTCAAATAATGTCAGCAGTTGAGGTTACTTGAGGTGATGTCCAGCAATGACCCCCTAAGCGAGAAAGAGGGTCCGAAAAAAAATGAGAAAGTCTTTATGTTTTGATTTAAAGACCAATTCAAGAGCCAGGACCAATGCTGTTAACTCAGCAGTGTAGATGGAGCTGTCAGTGGGGATGCGGTTAGAACATCTCTGAGAGGGACCTGTTACACAACACACAGCAGAGGCAACCCCATCCTCATATTTGGAACTTCTTTTGAAACTTCGGGTAACAAACAGTCATAAGAAGGGTTTGGGGATTCAAAGGGGAGGTTCAGACAGTATTTCAAGGTAAGCTTCAGCCAGTGGTTCAGGAGGGATGGTTCCCCTGCCTCACAATACAGGCTATAAACAGGGGTGGTGCAGAATGCATCAAACAGAGTCGAAAGCACTTAATGGTGGATGGGATCAAGACTTTTCAAGTAGGAAGGTCTGGCTGAGCCATAGACTTCACACCTGTAGTCCAGTTTAAGGCGGATCAGAATCTAGTACACATGCAGAAGAGAGTTTTTTTTTTTTTTCTTCTTTTCCCATTTATCAGCGCGCTTTTTTCGTGTGTGCCATAACTCTCAGAATGATCAGCATTTTTTAATGTTGGGTGTGATTTTAAAGTTCAGTTTTTTTTTCAAAAAATCAAAAATAACACCAAGATATACAGTTTCTTGCACAGCTGGAATGGTGGAGTTGTTCAGACGAATTTCAGGATCTGCAAAGATCTGACGAAAATTATCAAAATGGATACACTGCGTTTTGATGCATGAAAAAGTAAACCCGTTTTCCTCAGCCCACTGTTGAATCTGATTCACTCAAATTTGGAGTACGCTGTACGCTGGCATAAGAAGATCCAAATGCGTAGAATACGAAGTCTTCAACAAGCAGAGTGGACGTGGAACCCTGGTTTACTGAATTGAGAATCTCGTTAATTTTGATACTGAAGACAGCAGGAAAAAGAACGCTCCCTTCAGGTACCCAAACTCCTGCCCGTAGATGTCAGAGAGCGTAGTGCCAACATTGACTTGGAACTGCTGATTAGCGAGTAAGTTCTGATTAAATATATGCAGATGAACACAAAAACCCAAGTGGTATCATACGTTTTTTTCCAGATAAAAAATATGGCAATCAAATATTGCTTATCAGTGAAGGCGTTCTGGATGGTGGTTTCCAGACGGCCTAAATGGTCAATTATCGAGTGATAATTGCGGAACCCTCACTGTTCAATGGCCAAAAAGGCAGCTTGTCAGAGCTATTGGACGATAGTTTGAAGGGTTAGTAAGGTCTTATGGGGGGTGGGGGGGGGGGGGGGGCTTAGGAATAGGGATGATCAGGTCCTTTCGACAGAAGGTCGGGAAAGCACCCTGTGGTCCATATATAGTTGCAGGCTTTCAGAAGGTCTTGGGAGAGCTCTCTTGGAGATGTTTCAAAAGCTGATGATGAATATTACCCAGGCCAGGAGCAGAATCGTTTCAGGTTTGCAGAGCTGATTTCAGTCAATCTATTTGAAAATGGTAGGTTGTACACTTCAGAATTGTCTAGGGAAGTTGTATGAGTTTTCTCTGAGTTCTTATTTTAGAAAAGAGAACCTGCAAATTTACCTGAGGATAATGAGTTCTGTAGAATGGAGGCCAGCAAATGTTCCGCTTCCATTACAGCAGAAGTCACCAAATGAACTGGCGCGCCCGGAGGATCTACACGTGATTCGTCCACTTCTTACGCCGACAGACTGGTGTGCACCTATAGCCGTTGTTCCGAAGAAAAATGAGGACACAAGGGAGTGGTTTGATTTGACCAAACTAAAGTGTGTGGAGAGTGAATTTTCCGCTACCATTTACAGACAGACGAACCAGCTATTTGCACAGCTGGCAGGTGCACGGGTTTTGATGCTGGACTGTAACAGCGGTTTTTGTCAGCTGCCACCTGATCCAGCATCACAAGAACCGATGACATTTGTTACTTTTTTTTTGACGTTACTGCTACAAATGACCGCCGTTCCTCAGGACCAGAGGTGATTCACCGTTTAATGTCACAATCGACCGATGTCACAAGGGTCACATGTGACATTGACGATGCCATAGTGTCAGGCCGTAGCCAAGAAGAGCATGACCAGTGGCTCAAGAGGCCAGAAAATGAAGGTCTTATGCTGAATGATAAGTGTGCCTTCAGTTAAAGCAAAGTCAAATTTCTTGGTCATATCATTTCAGCTGAGGGAATGATAATGGACCCTATGAGGGTGGAGGCAATTCAGCAGTTCCCTCATCCAACCAGCGTACCAGAGTTGTGATGACTTTTGAGGCATGATAAACTTTGTGCAGAAGTTGGCCCTTGACCTGGCAGATTTGACAAACGCTGCTATGTGAGTTCCTGATGACGGATGTGCAGTGGACACGGGGAGACCTACATGATAGTGCGTTCATACATTTGAAGGAAAAGACGTCTTAACCACCAGTCCTGTTCACCACAGTCCAGGCAGACCAACAAAACTGTCGGTTGCTTCATAATCATATGGCCTAGGCGCGGTGCTCCTGCAAAAGGAGAAGAATGGGGACTGGCAACCTATTTGCTATGCATCAAGATCCTTAACGGCCACAGAGCAACACTATGTGCATGTGGAGAAAGAAGCACTGGCTTGCTCCTCGGCATGTGAGAAGTTTTCAGACTTTCTGATCGGACTTCCGTCATTCGTCATGGAAACGGATGACAAACCTCTGATGGCACTGTTGCAAACCAAAAGCCTGGATGGCCTCTCATTGCGTATTCAACATTTACAAATGCGTCTGATGCACTATAGCTATCAAGGGGTTTACCTAGCTGGCAACACCTTAACGACAGCGGATGCGCTCTCCGGAGTTCCTGTCAGATCGCCTGCAATAGCTGATCTTCAACTTGAGAGTGAAGTAAGAGTTTTGGTGCAATCGTGATTCATTGCATACCGGCAACACCACCACGTCATGCAGAATAGGGCTAAACAGTAGGAAGACCAGGTCTGCAGCAAGGGTGTACTGTATTGTCAAGAAGTATAGCCAACGGTCAAGTCAAAGGTTGAAATTGAACTTTGTCCACACTACAAGGTCCAAAGTGATCTGAGTATGCGTGAACTATTAATGTTTAACTGTGATGTTAGGCTCATCATACGGTCTGTCTGGCGGTTTCATGCAGATATTCCATCTCCATTATATTTATGGTGAGTCCGAAGTTCACACAGGCTACTGAAAACTTGTTTATAACTGGACTGCATGCCAGTTCCTGAGCCAGTATTGAAAGCGCAGTCATCAGCAAACAAACAGTCCCTGATGATGTTTATCATAACCTTAGATTTTGCATAGAACCTCTTGAGGTTAAACAACTTTCTCTGAATCTGATATACTGATGCCCACATCTCCTTCTCTTGAGGCATCAGTCAGCAATTCAGAGAACTTGATGCTGAACAGATCGTGCCAAAAAAACAGCCTTGTTTTACACCATTTAATATCTGTGACAGAGAATAGGCAAGATGTCTCACCATTGTCCTGGATTCCAGCCTGCATGCCATCATGGAATTGCTGCACCATAGAGACAAGACAGTAATCAATTAGTGGCGATGCAGCAATAAAATCAGTAACCACAACATCATTTATCGTGATATAATTACAATTATTAAACGTACCTCTCATTTATCATTAAGTAGTTTAAAAAAAATCAGTAGCCGCTGAAAAAATTTGCAATATGCAGTAATACATAAGGTTTGCATTGGACATGTATTTTGTCTCTAATAGTAATGACCTGCAGTGAAAAAAATAGGTTTTCTCTTAGGGATTCTGCTTTTTGAGTGCATCGAAAATGCAGTGGAAGTGGATTCTAAACCACACTTCCAAAGCAGGAAAAAGTTGATGTAAACAAGCCTATTCTCTTTGGTTGCATCAGTAGGTGTTAAATTTGGATTGAAGAGCTTGTGGGCTAACTCAAATGCAATGCTTTGCATCAGTAAACATTTATTGACAGCAAACATATCTGTCAGTGGAAGAACCCAGCTTTAGTTTATAACCCCCCCCCCCCCCCCCCTTTTTTTTTTTTTTTTTTTCACTAAGACCTAGCGATTTCAAAAGAAATGCTTAAAGCGCTCTTTTATAGACACTAATAGAGGTTTCGTTGCTTAGCTCTAACAGAGTCAAATAGTGTTAAACAATGATTTTTTTTTTAAAGAGAGAATATGTGCATGTACGAATAATTTTCCAGCATAAACTGTGAATGTGATAAGACCAAATGAGATTATTATCAATATGCACACCTAAAACACGATCGCTGCCCATCACGTCCATTTCTTGATTTCCTCATTATTGACAAAAAGGCACGGAAGCTGCTGGTTATGTTTTGTCTTTTTGTCTTGTTGTTATCAGCATTAGTTTCGTTTTATTAGGATTCAGTGACATAGGATTTACCTTGTACCAATCTCTTAAGACGTCAGCATTGTTTTGTTATGAAGTGAAAACAGCTTCTAAGCTGGTTTTGCTTATTGGATTACAAAAAAGACTCCGCATGAATACTCAAGAAAAAGAGGGAGACCATTTACATAAACTGAGAACAGCAAGGGCCAAAACACAGAACCTTTGGGTAATCCATGTCGGATAAGTAACTTCTCTTGTTGAGTTGCTGTTGACGGTCACCCTAGGAATGATGTGATCGGTTTGAGAGTGTTTTGTACTCTTAGCTCAATACTTTTCATCAATGCTTTGCAAAATCAGCAGCCATTTTCATCGACTAGGTTTATATAAGTCCTGTATACACATCAGTGATTTCTTTTTAATACTGCCTGATTTCTGTTTAGAAGATTGTAGGGGTCAAGATTATGTTAATTTATGATTTTTCCCCAAGACACTACTGGTAAAATGGATGTAGGTGTGCAGTTCGATGGCTCAGAATTATCTCCAGATTTAAAAAAAAAATGTGTATCGCTTTCGCAACTTTGAACTGAACATGGAAGTAACGTTTCTCACTGCATAAATAATAAATATAAGTAAGTTTCACATATATAACAGGTGCCAATAGTTTTAGAATTTTCCCATCACTCCCTTCAAGTCCGTGACTTTCTGTCTGCTTTAAATGACATAAAGCTAGGTCAACATTGCTTACTGTCACAGATAAAACTAATGGAATATATATATATATATATATAGAGAGAGAGAGAGAGAGAGAGAGAGAGAGAGAGAGAGATTTCCATATAAACAAAGCTTGCTCTTATGTCTTAGATTGAAGAATAGGAGGACAGAAGCATACATATCTGCAGTGGTAGGGTAATTCTGTCTAACCAACAGTATGTGCTTGGGTGGGTGAATGGGGAATAGTACATACTTCTCAAAATGAGACTTCAGCAAGCTTATAGTCTCCAAGGGGGAGACAATCTTCAATGGGGATGAAAACTCACTAACATATAACTCCTGACCAGATACCGGTAACTCCTGGCCAGATACCGGTATTTAGAAATCTGATTGTTACTTCTCAGTGACCGCGCAGAAAGTGGTAATTTGACTCCTCTGCCTTTCCTGTTTTAAGAAGAATGCTATCCCAGAAAAAGGCTGGTGTGCAATACTGTAGTATGTTTGTTGAGTTTTCAAAAATACAACCAAAGGTGCCACCTAAGAAGCAAAAGAAAATCATGAAAGAGCAAAACAAGCTACATTTTCTTGTGAAAGGTAGAAAATATAAACGATAACCTCTTAAGACACAAGTGCTGAGGGCCAGTTCTTGCAATGATTCCGCAAGGGACTAAATTACAATTAACTAATAAATTCCAAAGATAAGTAACCGAGCACCATTCCAGCAACTTACAGAGCAGCTTGGAGTTGCAATGACTCCAAGAAATATTCAATTATAAACAAAGCTTGCTCTTATGTCTTAGACTGAAGAAACAGGGGGAGTTAAGCATACATATCTGCAGCAGTGTATATCTACCACTGCAGATATATAAATTTCTCAGCTGGTCAGGCATCGCAGCTAGTCAGAATAGCCATTGCAGTGGAGTGGTCTGACAAACACAAGTCTGTCACTGAGAGGAGTTCAGGGCAGACAGTGCTTGTGGCCATTGTGTGCACAATAGCAAGCAACGTTTTGAATTCATAGTCCACTTAGTTCTCTCCTGCCATTCTCTGAATAAGGATTTTGTGTGTTGTAAAGCATACATATTTTTTAACACTTTTTTCAAGACCAGCCCGAATCTCTAAAGTAGACTGGTACACCTCTAATGGGAGATGTGAAATTCAGAGCAGAACACTCTTCATTATAAGGTCTGTGATGAGACCCATAGTTGGTTTCTGTTATAGTCAGACCCGTTTGGTGCATATTTCCCTACAAATACATGGTAGAGGACATCCCTCTGATGTGGCATATATTTGTGACGAGACAGAACTGTTTCCTGTATTGGATCTAGTTGCAAAGTGAGACGATTGCAGGCGAATATCCAAACACACGTATCTTGCCTGAAGACGACCTAAGAGGTCGAAACGCGTCGTGTTTTGTTTTGTGATACGTTTATCTACTTCCTTTTTTTTTTTTTTTTTGGGGGGGGGGGGGGGGGGGGGGGGTTTATCATTTTTTTTTTCGAATTACCTGTATCGGGTTTTTTTGTGTGAATTTCTCAAGTCACTGTCCAGTGGAAATATCTGTTGTTGGCCGTGAAGCGTGTAGTTGGCCACATAGATTTAGGTCCTGCATGAGAGCAATTAGAAAGCTTCATCCATACCAATGCCGAAGCTATGTTATATAAGAAGCCACATCTGGCGTGTTAGGCGCCAGCCATGGCCCATGTATTGCGTGCCGAGCACATGATGTTTGGTGGATGTCCTTGGTGTCGAAAACAGAGAGAAGAGTCACAGCACACACAGAGGCTGACCTGATGATTAGCCATCTTTTCCAACTGGCCCAGGACTTTACATGCGCTCGCCTAGGGAACGTATGCCTCCGTCAATCATAGCTGACCATGGATACAGAATATCTGACCTAATATTTATATCTGTCCTAGCTGTGTGCTTACCCCGAGCAGGTCGCCTGTGGCTGTAGGGACTGATACGACAGTGGCAGTCTCTGTCACAATTGTCACATATGTATGTTGACACTGGTTTGTTGGCTGTCATCCCTTTTCTGTGGACTCGCTTTTCTGCTGCAGCTGCTGTCAGTTTGTCTTCGCCAATCAGCAGCTGTTTCTTGAGAGTGCTTCTCCAGCTGTTGCGGTCTGCTGCGAGGTCCTCCCAGGACTCAGTGTTGATCTCAAGCACCTTCATGTCTCTTTTGCAAACGTCTTTGTATCTCAGCTGTGGGCGGCCAATGCTTCTCTGCCAGCAAGCTCTCCATAGAAGACGTCTTTTGGGATGCGACCATTCTCCATGCGACGAACATAGCCCAGCCAACGCAGCCGCTGCTCCTCAGCAGGGAATACATTGTAGGGAGGTCAGCGCAAGACGGAACTTCTGTGTTGGTCAACCTGTGTTGCCAGGAGATGCCGAGTATACGCCGGAAGCTTCTGAGGAGGAAGGAATTCAGCCTGTTCTCCTGGCGAGCATGCGTGATCCATGTCTTACTGCCATTCAGCAAGGTGCTGAAAACGCAGACATTATACACAGCCATCTTTGTCTTTGTGGTCATCTTTGGATTTGTCCATGCTCTTTGTGTAAGGGGAATGTTGTGGCTGCCTTTCCGATCCTCTTTTTGATCGCAGTGTCATCAAATTGCACAGTCCCTTTCATGTTAGAGTGGAAGGATTCAATTAAACTGTGCAGTTTAATGGGGCAGCTGATCTTTTGGAGAGTCTTGATACGACCTATCTGCTGAATAGGTCGAAGGTCTTGGTGAGGTTGGTGGATGCGACATACAGAGGCATCTGCTGCTCTCATCACGTCTCCTGGAGTTGTCTACCGTGGATCTCTGTGCTCGAAAGCCACACTGTGATTCTGAGTGGACATGTATAGCCAGCTTCAGCAGGCCGTTCAGGAGGATCCGAGCACACACTCGCCGACGATGCTAAAAAGAGAGATGCCTCTATAGTTATCGTAGTCGCTCCTCTCGCCCTTGTTTTTGTACAGGGTGACAATTTTGGCATGCCTCATGTCCTGCGATACAGCTCCCTCATTCCATCCCTGATACTGAATTGCGTGCAGAAGGTGCAGGAGGGTAGTATTGCAGTATTTGATGAGGTCTGGGAGGATGCCGTCATTGCCAGATGCCTTGCTTGATGCCAAGCTGTCAAATGACCTTCTGAGTTAGTCCACGGTCGGATCTACGTCAAGATTTTCCATGACTGGCATGCGCTTGATGGCATCAAGGCTGAGGAGACCACTGTGTGTTTCCTTTAGAGTAGAGGTCAGAGTAGAGCTCTACCCATCTCTCCTGTTTGGCTCGGGTCATTTCTTTCTTCCCCAGTGGAGGATTTGATGGGAGCCGACTTGCTCTGCGTTGGTCCCAGTGCCTTCTTTTTCCTCCACTACTTAATTGGTCAGCACACTATATATATATATATATATATATATATATATATATATATATATATATATATATGTGTGTGTGTGTGTGTGTGTGTGTGTGTGTGTGTGTGTGTGTGTGTGTGTGTGTGTGTGTGTGTGTGTGTGTGTGTGTGTGTGTGTGTGTGTACAGAGAGAGAGAGAGAGAGAGAGAGAGAGAGAGAGAGAGAGAGAGAGAGAGATTATTCTCGTAGTTCCTCAGCACACCTTTTACTGCAGCATCCTATCTTAATCCCGAGTTCACACACGGTGGTTGCAAAGTCCTGACGCCACGCTGTGCTCCAAACACGCAGCGTAAGTGTTCTTCAGCTGGGCAATGAAATCAATGGCGGACTCCATCACGTTGTCTCAAGCCGGTATTCAGTACCAGATTCAGCACAGGACCTGTGACGTCTGTGGTGGCTTGTGATCTTGATCTAGCCGCTTTTCACATCCCCGATGATCGATCCCACCTCCTCCCATCAGACCTCGCCTGTAGACAATGGATGTGTGGAAAAGCCTCTTTTAGTGCATGTGTTCCCTAGGCAGTAAAGCACAGCCTGCTAAATCTGACAGAACCAGGCAGTGGCGGCTCAGAGCAACTCCTGACTCTGCCTCAAAACCACCGAAGGCCTTGTCACCCCTTGTCAGCGTATATGCTCCGACTCTGTCTGCCACTCCGGATGCCCCAAGACGAATTCTATGATAATCTTGCATCTACCGTAAGGAACATCCCCAGCACAGAACAAGTTGGTCTCCTAGGCGACTCTAATTCCAGAGTGGGTGCAGACAACGACTATATATATATATATATATATATATATATATATATATATATATATATATATATATATAAATGAATACTAAAACAAGTTGAACGTCTTTTTTCCCCACAGGGACAACTTTAATGTTCAAGCTTTCGCCTCAGAGGCTTCTTCAGAGAGAGAGAGAGAGAGAGAGAGAGAGAGAGAGAGAGAGAGAGAGAGAGAGAGAGAGAGAGAGAGAGAGAGAGAGAGAGAGAGAGAGATTAGGAGAGAGAGAGAGAGAGGAGTTATGGTTTGCATCAAAAGAAAATGAAAACTATGTAAAACGTCTTTATCCCTTAAGTACACTGAAAAGCACACACATCTTCAGGCGTGAGAATCAGCTAACATACGGTGACAGTAACATCAGTGTTTGATTAAATCAAATTACACCTGGATAAAAGAAAAGCTTAATGCACAGCCGATCACGTGCGCCTGTACACAACTTCATCCGACGAGAGAGAGAGAGAGAGAGAGAGAGAGAGAGAGAGAGAGAGAGAGAGAGAGAGAGAGAGAGAGACAGACAGACAGACAGACAGACAGACAGAGACAGACAGACAGACAGACAGACAGACAGACAGACAGACAGACAGACAGACAGACAAAGAGAGTGAGAGAGAGAGAGCGAGAGAGAGAGAGAGAGAGAGAGAGAGAGAGAGGGAGGGAGGGAGGGAGTTCTTTGTGGCCTTCCACTCGACTGAATATCGAAAGACAAAGATATTATTTGTGATACTGTAAAGAAACTTGACTTTAGAGTACGTGCTTTTTTTGCAACATAGATCATTTTTTGTACTTCTTCTCATACACTGATTACTTTGAGAATAATCCCCAGAACGTTTCCCTGTAACGAGATCCCATAATATAATACACGATGATGTTGTAGCTGGAGTTGATGTATGTCAACATTTGATTGATCCACAGGGAAGTGAGAAACAAATTATGATTACGTCGTCCACTGTTGACTTCCGGTAAAAACAGCCAACTACCCCAAGTCACAGCAACAGGGAAAACACAGATGATAACAGGATTGAAGATCCAGCTAGCATCTTAGTGAGGGCGAGTTCACGGGGAGAGAGTGCTGAGGATGCTCCAACCCGCCATGTCACAATCTGACGAAGTTTGACAATGGTGATTACCGTTGCTGTATCACCACAATCATGACGACGCCAGGCAAACCAGCACCGAACACAAAGCTGTCCATACCATCAATAAACTCTTTGTTGTCTCTGTAAATTTCCCCCATGATAAGTGTCTTGACTGCTACACCTGTCACTGAATCTTTCACACATCCGATGTGAAAGCGCAAACCCACAATGAAATATAGACCGATAATAGCTATATACACACCAATGATAATATAACTGCCATTGTTTTAGTGCGCATCAGAGTTTGGTATTTGAGAGGCCTAAGGACACAGTAACATCGCTCGCTAGCTATGATGGCAGTCAGGACAAAAGAAACGTAAAGAAAGCCAGCTAAACCTGTAAAATAATTGTTCGTTAAAAAGGTCATCATGGGACCGTAATATTCTTTTTCGTGGTGAACTGCAAATGCACATGCTCAGCAAAAAGAAACATTGAGACAAGTAAGTACATCTCGTCAGCAAGGGCCAAAGCAAAGAGACAGAGGTTGACACGATCCTTGAGGCTCTGTTTATAGAACACCACCATGTTGATGACGTTTCCAGGCCCACCGATTAGAAAAAGAAATACCAGAACAAAGTCCATCATTCTACGAGTGATCTCTTCTCCCCCCTGCACTGATGATATTGTCAGGATTGTCCCAAGGTATGTACTCCATCTCACTGAGCTCCAGTGTGAGGCATCCATCCTCCAGGGACGTGTTTAATGTCACAGTTTGCAAATGGCTGTCCATGGTGGTCGTCAAGCTGCTAGCATTGTCATTCATACTTTCGGGGGGCAGCAAGGCAGTCTGTATGTTGCCGGTCATATTTGTTAAGTTTGTGACAATGTGAAATTTATACAGACTCGACTGTTTCAATACTTGTGTGGAATCTATTCATATTTCAGTGTAGTGACATGTATGTGACTGACTTCCCCAAAGGTCAGGGTGCATTCCAGGTGATTAGTTTTTGATAAATGTCATGTGCACGTCGTGTGTGTATTTGTGAATTTCACAAAATTATCAAATTAATTTCTGCTTCCATTGTCGTGACAAAATGGAAAAGTAAACAAGACGCAGTTGTAGCTATGTGATAAATGATTTTACTACACCAAATTGGTCAAATATTATATGTACATATTGAGAACAAACTGCTATAGATCGACCGAAATAGCGCCACACAACCCACAAAGGCGCCAATTCATGTAAGGAAAGGACAGCCGCAGCACAACAAAAGAGTCAGACAAGGGAATTCCACGCCAGCAATCAAGAGGACGTCTCCCAAATCTCTTGTCCAAGCTGACACCGCACATTCCGTGCACACATCGGCTTGATCAGTCACCTGCGTTTCCACAAATCATCACATCCTCCATGAACCCCAAGATGACCAAAGTGGTCCTTGTCGATTCGTCACACAGCGTAACACTGAAAGAAGCATCGACTCTGAAGGAAATTTGATGAGCAATCATACTTCTCTTTTTCTCTTGTATTTAGGATTTACTCTACCTTAATACCGAATTTCCATTGTCTTCCTTAAGCTGTACAGACTGAAGAATTAATTATCAAATTTACGCACACTTGATTTCCTTTATCATAATGCTGTTTGATGTATAGCGTGGGACAACAGTGGAGTATTGCATCTTCTATTGATGGTCCAAGGGTGGCATTTAGATTTTGTTTTTTTACTTTGAAACATTCGCTTTGAAAACAATAAACTCGGCCAATTCTTTGAGGTAAATTACGTATCGAAAGTAATCCCATTTCCTGTATCTATTTTCTTTTTATCAGCAAAGTTGCATAAAGCGTTGATATCTTCTCTTTGTACTTTTAATATTTTGCAATCATTTCAAATCCAGTGCTGTTTTCGTATCATTCGATTTCATTCATTATGGATGAGTCACTGCCAAGGACACAGACAGAGTACAGGATAAGGCATAATGCATTTGGACCTCTTGGTGTTCTTCAGGCGAAAACAAATACCATTTAGGACAGTGAAAACGAAGAACGAGAAACCACTTATCTTCTCATGTTCGCCACTCGATCAAAATGACCGCCGGATGGAAACGAGGCCACCTAGAAGGGGATCATGGGAGAGGAAATAGTGTGTGTGTGTGTGTGTGTGTGTGTGTGTGTGTGTGTGTGTGTGTGTGTGTGTGTGTGTGTGTGTGTGTGTAAACAATAGGGTTTGTAGTTTGTTTTGTAGAATAGTATGATATATTAGTGACGGTAGTGATTATGGTGGATTGAAAATAGTGCTTAGTGGAGCAACAACAACAGTACTCAACCTGCTCAAAACCTAATTGCGAAATCTGCCCCCTCACCAAAACAGGTACCATCCTACAGGGCCCCAGAGACCTTCACAATTAAATGCACATTTTTCCATCAGAGTCCTAACTTTGCATACGCCATCCACTGCCACATGAGTGGCAAGATCTATATAGGTGAAAACATCCCGAACACTTTGTTTTGTGCTTGTTATTTCTGTCTGTCACTGGTGTATACAGACATACCCGGGCATGTATTCAATCCATCAGAATTATACAAATATCTACTGTCCTTCCTAACGGGAATTTTATGAGCTTCAGGTATCCATACGCCGAATTTCTGTCCTACTCTTTAGTTTTGATTTCTAAGAAATAAGACAAGAACACAAAAGTACACTCATATTGTACAAGTAGCAGTCCCATGAAAGAGTTACCCATCAAATTTTCTATATTAGAAATATGGGTGAGCACATACCCATGCGATTCATAAATGAATAATTAATATTCGTTCCATTTTACAACGCATAGGTATCTGCACACCCAGACAGCGAAGAACGCATATTTCACCCTTGCTACGAAAAAGGTGAACAGGAACGTCTAAATTCTAATCCGAATTTAATGATTGACCATACAAGATTTCAATGTTTGGGTGTTTGAGGTAGGGATGGATCAAAATATGCCTTTTGGCTATGTGATCATTTAGCTCACTCTTTATTTTGAAGTGACATATTTGTAGTCTTGTGAACATTTTGAATTGGTTCGATCCTTTACCAAAATGGAATCAAACTGGGTTTTTGTGGGGTTTTTTGTTTGTTTGTTTGTTTTGTTTTGTTTTTTCACTTTCCTGTTGCAGAGACATCAATTGGAAAACTCGATATCAAACTTCGGAAGATTCGAAAGGCATATTCTTCAACAGCTCCACAAACACAAAAAAAAAAAAAAAAAAAAAAATCGTCTCTTTTGTCAGATAGTTTTCTCGCCTGTCAAACAT
>JADBJO010004474.1:105000-107500 GCA_016801955.1 Conus betulinus | reverse complement strand
AAGCTTGGCAGAGCCTGGAGTTGTACTGTCTTCATCTGTCAGTGGAACAGCAACGAGTGATGCTGCGGGATGCATTTGACAGATGTTTGTGGTGTTTTTAAACGCCTGTGCGTTCTGCAGTCGTGAAATATGAACTAGTACACCCGTCAGAACGCTCCCGTGGAGGTTTTGTCGTGTTACTTCCAGTGGCTATTACACAAGGGTATCTGCCACGGAGCAGTTATGTCACTTGACGTCCTCATGGAATGTCCTGTGCGTACCTACAGCCCTATGTAAACACAGCACAGGCTTCTAAGAGTGGCGCAAGAGTGCTCCCAATTGTTTCTCTTTCGGCAGCTGAAGACTACACCCCCCTGGGGTCCTGCCCGCACCTTGTTTTTCGTTTCATTTGTTTGTTTTTTTAATGCGGTTACAATCTCTTGATATTGAACATTACTACCCAAGATAGATTTATTTTGACCTGAAGTATGTATAATACTTCCTGATTAGAATATCTCTGATTTATCGATTGCTATACATGTCTTGTTTCACAATTTTGTTAGGGCTGCATCGACACGTATTTGCTAAAATGTTTCCAGATAACGGCTTGCATTCATTTCAGTGCCTCCACAGCTGTCATTACAATAGAAGTATTTACACCGTTTGATTTGTTTATGAGGTGTTCCTGTTACACAAACTAGGCTGTTATGTTAGTGCTGTCTACAAACTGGACATGAGTCAGAGTCAAAAAACGATACTCTGCTAACTTTGTTTTAGACACTCACTACCCAAGATTTGCTTCCCACAAAAATAAAGTATTTACTGAGCATTGGATAAAATTCCTGTCAGCATGACCACAACTGGACATGAGTCAAGTTAAAAACGATACTCTGAACTTTGTTTTAGACAGAAGAAGAAGCTTCCACAAAAATAATTCTGAGCATTGGAAAAAAGAAGCATGACCACAAAGTTAGAGAAGAGAAGAAGAAGAAGAGAAGAGAAGAAGAGAAGAGGGAGGAGGAAGGAGGAGGAGGAGGAGGAAGAAGAGAAGAAGAAGAAGAAGAAGAAGAAGAAGAAAGAAGAAGAAGAAAAGAAGAAAAGACCACCAACAACAGAAACAAAAAAACAAAAAAAAAACAAACAAACTAACAAACAAAAAAACAGCAAGATGAAGTGGAGGTGGGGAGGAGGCGGGGCCAGGGGGTGGTGGTGGTGCAGGGGATGGACAAGGACAAGGTTCAAGATTTTATCAACGATCGGCTTGATCAGCCACCTGAGGGCCCACAAATCATTTCACTTCCCTGAATTTCACGATGACCGAAGTGGTCCTCTTCGACTCGACGGACGAACAACATACTCAGTCGTTTGTTGTTGTACACCACGAAGATATAACGGGTTTTATGCTTACCCTGTGCTTTTGTTTAAACTGTTCACAGCAAACTAACTGGCCATTTCCAAAAGCAAAAAACATTCGGAATCATTCTAATGGTTGTCTGGGCGGTGTTAGTGGAGGGAACAAAAATCTGGCGAGAAAACTATACGATGCAAAAGATGCCGTTAATCTTTCATTCAGGGTGTGGTAGATGTCATTCAGGCAGTTTTCATACACTGGAAAGCAGGCAAACACTAGTTTGAAGAACTGATAGTTGAAGACTTAACAAACTGTAAACCTTCCAAAGAGGTCATGAGCAGTCCTGCAGTTCTAAATGAAGGGGTGTGTTTAACATTCAGGCAGGCAGACAGCACAGGACCTATGACCTGTGAGTCACTGGGAATGTTGATCTTGGCCTGGAGAAGATGAACGTCTTAACTGCTGCTGTTTATGTTCGTGACGATGAGAGGGGGAGTGAATATTATTTATTGTCTCATCTGGGAATCTTCACATGGTTCAAACGTTTTGGGGTTTTTTCCCGTACAGGCAGAGTATGTCCATATCAGGTGATATCAAGGGGGGTGTGTTCGTCTTGATTGTCCTTCACTTTGGAGTCAATGATTTCACCCTGGAGAACGTGGCTGGTAAGCTTCCAATGTTGTCTCTCTCTCTCTCTCTCTCTCTCTCTCTCTCTCTCTCTCTCTCTCTCTCTCTCTCTCTCTCCCTATATATATATATATATATATATATATATATATATATATATATATATATATATATATATATGATATCTTAATGGAGTGTCCTGCGCGAGCCTGTACCCCCATCGTCAACACAGCGCAGGCCTCCAAGGGTGGTACAGGACTGCTCTAAAGGCAGATGAAGACAGTGCTTCTCTGGGTCCTCCCCAGCACCTTCGGGTGTTTCTTTTTCTTCTTTGCCTTAACTAGGCTGACCCTGGAGAAAGGTCCAGTGACGGTGAGGAAAGACCCACTGACCACAGGGAAAGTCCTGTTGACAGTGGGAAAGATTACAACTTTGGATTCTCTCTTGAGGGCACATAAGACGTATGGCGAAAGCTTGGCTGTGTCTGGAGTGGCACTGTCTTCATCTGTCCGTGGGAAGGGGTGGTTGGGCCTGTGGGGTGTG
>JADBJO010004474.1:82500-102500 GCA_016801955.1 Conus betulinus | reverse complement strand
GAGAGAGAGAGAGAGAGAGACTTTGTTTTTCTCCCATTCGACTGGATATCAAAAGATTTAAAACATCACCAGTACATTGAAGTGATTTTAGTGATTATGTTTATGCCGTTTGTTCGTTTATATTATCATTTTTATGCTTCTTTTCTCACATCATTTTCGTTGTAAATACCTTCAAGAAGGTTTCGCTGTAACGAGATCCCATTACATAATACACAATGATGCTGACGCTGGAGTTGATGTATGTCAACATTTGAGTGATCCACAGGGAAGTAAAAAATATATGATTACGCCGTCCGAAATTACTTCTGGTAAAAACAGCCAACTAAAGCGAGTTTACAGCGAGAGGAAAAAAAATGATAATAAACAAGATTGAAGTGCCAACCAGCATCTTGGTGAGGGCTACTTCACGAGGAGAGAGTTCTGAGGATGTTCCAACCCGCCATGTCACAATCTGACGAAGTTTGACAATGGTGATTCTGTTGCTGTTATCGCCACAAACTGTCAACAAGCTCTTTGTTGGCTTTGTAAATTTCCCTATGATGGCTGTCTTGACTGCTACACCTGTCGCTGGATCTTTTACACAGCGACGTGAAATCGCATACCCACAATGAAATATAGACCGAGAATAGTTACATACGCATCAATGATAATAAACTGCCATTGTTTTAGTGCGCATCAGAGTTTGGTATTTGAGAGGCCTAAGGACACAGTTACATCGCTCGTTGGCTATGATGGCAGTCAGGACAGGAGAAACGTAACCAAAGCCAACTAACCCTGTAAAATAACTGTTCGTCAGTCAGAAAAGCAGTCATAGGACCATAAAGTTCTTTGTAGTAAAACTGCAAATGCACGTGCTAGCAAGCAAAAAAAAAACATCGAGACAAGTAAGTATATCTCATCAGCTAGAGCCAAAGCAAAGAGACAGAGGTTGACGCGATCCTTAAGACTCTATTTATAGAACACCGCCACGTTGATGACGTTTCCTGGTCTACTAATCAAAAACAGGAAATACAAGAACAAAGCCCAGCACTCTACAAGTACTCTCTTCTCCCTCCGCACTGATGATATTGTCAGGGTTGTCCCAAGGTATGAACTCCATCTCACTGAACGCCAGTGTGAGTCATCTTTCCTGCAGGGCGTGTTTAATGTCGCAGTTTGCAAATGGCTGTCCATGGTGGTCGTCAAGTTGCTGGCACTGTTGTTCATGCTTTTGAAGGGCAATAGAGCTTTCTGCGTGCTGTCAATCATTCATGTTAACTTTGTGATCATGTAAAGTTATAAACATTCCATCGTGCAATTCTCTTGCTGGAATCTATTCATATGTCAGTATAGTGACAATTATGTGCATAGCTCCTCTCAGTGCGAGGTGCACTGGAGGTGATTATTCTTTTTATATAAATGTCATGTGTACACCATACGCGTATTTTTGAATTTCACAAAACTATCAAATTCATGTCTGCTTCCATTACCATGAAAAAATGGAAAAGTAAACAAGAGACATTTGTAGCTATATTATCTATCCACACCCAGTCATACATTCACACAAAAGTCAACTTTCAAGTTGAATGCATCTTTATCAGTTATTACGGAATATAACTGTCTTTACATGGTTCACGAAAGCACTGCACATTCTTGCCAGAGATGGAATGTGCATATAGATCGACAATATTAAAACAGAAGCCAAACGAGAAGGTAATCTACAAGATCGACATCGATGCAATGCTACTTAAAATCGCATTAGATGACATATATAATAACAAGATGGCTGTTTCATTCAATCATGTTTCCTCGTCTTTCTCACGTGCAATCCACGATTTCATTTTCCTTTCTTAGAAATCAAAAATATACTGACTTGCAAATTACCCTGAAGAAATACAGATGGTTATCAAAACCTTGTTCTCAACAATGTAGATAATGATACAGTCATTTCCATGTAAAGGTGGAAACTGAACACAGACTTTTTAGCTCGTGGTTATAAGCGTTGTCTGCAAACTGTAACGGCAGTAATACAAACTGCATGGCAGATGGATGGCAAAATTCAAATGAGAAAGGTTGATGTAACGCTTATTTGAAACAAATACAAAACAATCAAGCTGATTTTTAATAAGTACGTCTGTTTCAACGATGACAAACAACAACAATAGAATAAAAAGATGAACAAAACAATACTCCACAGGTCGCAGTTGAGCACAATACTGACATAACAACATGGAGAGAGGAAGTGAAGACAGCTCAACGACAGAAAGCAGAACAATGAACAAAGGGAGAGGAGAGGGGAAGGAGCAGAGAAGAGGCTAAGAAGTGAGCCTCATCTCGTCAACTTCAGGGACGTGTGTGTAGTAGGAGGGAAAGCCAGCAGGGATGGGGGTGAGAGAGAATGGGGGGGAGGGGGCATAGAGAGCGAAGGAATAAGGTAGCAATGTGTCGGATAGTCCATGCAAGCAAGCAGCTGTCTTCCTTTCTTCACATGAATTGACACTTTGGTAATAGAGTAGCGCCACCTCGCTAGATCCATAGCAGTCTGTTCCCATTGTCAGGCGTGATGTTAAACGCTTTCAAGGATGTTTTGAGAGTGCCTTTGAAGCTTTTCATCTGACTTCCATGGGAACGCACTTCTTGTTGCAACTCACTGTGGAAGAGTCTCTTGGGTATCTGGTGGTCAGAGTTACATGACCTGCCCGTCGTAGCTGAGACAGCATCAAGATGGATACCTGGCAGGCCAACTTGGTCACATACCTCTGTGTCTTGGATTTTGTCCCGCCATTTTATGTTTAACAATCTTCTGAGACAGATTGTCCGGAATTCTAAATACAAGAGAAAGAGAGCAGAAGCACAGCTATGCGTCAAAATTTCAAAATGTCTTCAGACACGATGCGTCTTTCATTATCATGTTATAGCCTTACAACTAATGTATTGGGCGCATGAAAAGCGGCCAACATGAAGAAACCATTTTTTCCCCCTAGCCTCGTCTATATATGTGTTTTAGGGTCTAATACCCTCTTTAGCTCTTGGCACGGTAAATAACAGAAATATGTCGTGGCTACAGAGACCTAACAATTCATCATCAAGAGAAAGATTGCTGAAACTGTTTTTCTTCAAGATATTTCCGTTTGATGTAACTATCGCACGAACGGATATTGTGCGTGTGGGTCGTAGAACTATTAAACAAAAGGAATTGTGCTCTGATGTATTGGGGGATGTTACTAGAAGATTTGGGGATGTTGGGGATCTACTAAAGTAATTGTGGGATGTTAATATATCGACACTGCAACTGACTAATGACTAAGATTCCTATGTACCGTTATCGAGAGAGAGAGAGAGAGAGAGAGAGAGAGAGAGAGAGAGAGAGAGAGAGAGAGAGAGAGAGAGAGAGAGAGAGAATGAAGCATTCAGTCAGAGATTCTAGGCTGAAAGTGAGCAAGTGTAGGTTCATGTTCAGAAACATACCAAACCGAAGATAGGACGAGGCAGAATATAATATAATATCCTTTCAATAAACAGGCTCTTAGAATTTACACATGTATTTATTTTGACTACAAGTTTATAACAGACATTCCCAGGAAATCTAACTCTCAACTAAGACCTTCTCTGTCTAGACTAATAAAAATAGATACAAAAAAACCACAGAACTCACATACCTTAACACCATGATCACTGTGGCCAGGCCCGAAGGCCGAGAGGCCCAGCAACACCTGACTCACCTAGAGGATGCCAGGGAGGGGAGTCGTTTTTGGGAAGTTGATATCTTTAGTTTATATAGCTTTTGCCTGAGTGTGAATTGAATAACTGTGTAGCGTGGCATGTCTTTGACACAGTCAGAGAACGCCAGGCACTGGACATTATCGTATGGTTTTTTCATTACTGACCCACTGCTCGGGGATGGGGGGAAGGGGGAGGGGCGTAGCAATGTGAGGGGTGGGGGGAGCAGGAGAGGGGACCTAGCATGCCAGTGCATCAGGGTAGGTAATGAACGGATGTACCGCTCGGGGAGGGGGTGGGGGGGGGGGGGGGGGGGGGGGGGGCTTAGAGTGTCTCTCAGGCGTCACGCTATAGATCAAGGCAATCAATGGCTCGGTCCATCCTGGGTAGGTAGAATGACCGGATGTAACTGCTCGGGGAGGAGGGGATGACACTGGAGAGGCTCAGAATGTCTCTCGGTGTGTGTGTGTGTGTGTGTGTGTGTGTGTGTGTGTGTGTGTGTGTGTGTGTGTGTGTGTGTGTGTAGCTCCTAAGTATATCACTCTGTGATATAATCTTCAGGTCGCCCATAATGATCACAGTGTAACAAAACCAGCACTTGTACAATTATTCTGCACTTTTTAAACATGTGACAAAAATAAATGAATGCTTTATGCGGGCATTTGAGGATCTAGAAATAATGTATACAGGATAATGATCACTCTTGATAAATGATTTTACTGCGACGAATTGATCAAATTATCTATCCACTCTCTCTCTCTCTCTCTCTCTCTCTCTCTCTCTCTCTCTCTCTCTCTCTCTCTCTCTCTCTCTCTCTCTCTCTCTCTCTCTCTCTCTCTCTCTCTCTCTCTCTCTCTCTCTCTCTCACACACACACACACACACACACACACACACACACACACACACACACACACACACACATATATATGTGTATATGTGTGTGTGTGTGTGTGTGTGTGTGTGTGTGTGTGTGTAAGTACCGAGCACCATTCCAGCAACTTACAGAGCAGCTTGGTGTTGCAATGACTGCAAGAAATATCGAATTATAAACAAAGCTAGCTCTAATGTCTCAGATGGTAGAAATAAGGGGGTGATGCAGTGGTAGATGATTCTGCCTAAACTGACAGTATGTGCTTGAGTAACTACTGGGTAGGTATTATTGTTGTCTAATTGTGCAAAAAGTGCTCGGGCTGTTTCTGAATGTGGAAAGAAGTGTCCGAAATTTCAGCTCGGTGCTATTTTGTTGATGGATAAGGGTGGCTTTGCTCTTGTACGCGTAAAGTCGCAGCTTCGATTCATTGCAACATCAGCCTAGTTTGTTGTACTGACTGTTGTAATAGCCGATCAAACTACAGCGACGTCGAGGTGTAGCAACAACGGCCTCTAGGATATGCTGTTGCTCACCACTGATACAACGCCACGCTGCCACGGTAGGTGTAAATGATTCCACCAAAAGCACCTTTAGCTTTTACACCCTCTTAACATCACGTATATCCTTGTTCTATTTGTTACTGTGATCGTGATCTAGACCCACTACCACCACCACCACCACCACCACCACCACCACACAACAACAACAACAACAACAACAAGTATCATTCATATCTATGTGTCCTTGTTCTTTCGTCTGTTCGTTAAATATCTCTCTCCGTGTGCTCATGTGTGTGTTTATCTTTTCGTTTGTGTGCAGGGTAGGGGATAAGATAATAAGATGTAATAAAGAGGAATCAGGCGTATATCTGGTTTTCATGCAACATTTCAGCTGACTTACATTGGATATTAGTTGCATGACATACTTGCTTATTCTGAAGTTTGTTTGTTTCAAGTGGAGATGATTTTATCTGTTGAAGTCCACGATGTCTTCCAGGTCTGAAGCTATGAATAGAAAACAAACAAACAAACAAACAAACAATAAAACGGAAGACAATGCACATGCTCAACTTTGTCTTCATTAAAACAAGTGACATGCACACCTGGACGTCTAGATGCCTCTACTCAACAGGTAACAGGTTTGTTTCTGTTGTTATTTTTTGTGATGTTGTTGCTGTTGTTGTTGTTGTTGTTGTTGTTGTTGTTGTTGTTGTTTGTTGTTGTTGTTGTTATTATTATTATTATTATTATGTTATTGTTATAGTTATTAACATTAATGCCATCATTGTCATTAACAGTGTTTATCTCCTTCTTCTTCTTCTTCTTCTTCTTCTTCTTCTTCTTCTTCTTCTTCTTCTTCATGCTGAATGTTACATGTAACCACATATCATGTGTTTCATATTTCTCGACAAAATATGAGTGTCCTTGCTTTGGCACCTAAGAGAGAGAGAGAGAGAGAGAGAGAGAGAGAGAGAGAGAGAGAGAGAGAGAGAGAGAGAGAGAGAGAGAGAGAGAGAGAGAAGTTTTATTTAAACTCCCACTCGACTGGAAATCAAAATATGTATACATCATTTCCAGCATTGCAAAGTAAAGTGACTTTAGTGATCATATATGTGCCCCCTTTGTTTACATTAGAGTTCATTTCTATGCTTCTTTTCTGACATCTGTTTCTTTGCAAATAATGTCCAGAACGTTTCACCGCAACGAGAGTCCCCCATCACATAATACACGATGATGTTGTGGCTGGAGTTGATGTATGTCAACATTTGATTGATCCACAGGGAAGCGAGAAACAAATTATGACTACATCGTCCAGTGTTGACTTCTGGTAAAAACAGCCAGCTAAAGCGAGTCACAGCGAAAGGGAAAACATGGATGATAAACAAGACCGTAGTGCCAACCAACATCTTGGTTAGGGCCACTCCACGGGGAGAGTGCTGAGGATGTTCCCTCTCGCCATGTCACAATCTTTCGTAGTTTGACAATGATGATTAGTGTTGCTGTAATCACCAAAATCATCACGACGCCAGGCAAACAAACACCGAACTCAAAAGCTGTCCATACTGTCAACAAGCTGTGTTGGCTCTGTAAATTTCCCTCATAGCAGCTGTCTCGATCGCTACATCTGTCACTGGATCTTTCACATATCCGATGTGAAAGCACAAAGCCACTATAAAATATAGACGAAAAACTGCGATATAGACAATAATGATGATGATTGCAATTGTTTCTAGTGCGCATCAAAGTTTGATATTTGAGAGGCCTTATGCTTAATAAATTGTTTTAATTATGCTGAGATGCATGACCATGATAAACATCATGAGGATGTTGCTATCAAAACGCTAAATATGCAAGGACGGCCATTTCGATCTAACAATCCAGCTCCAAAAGAGTTAGACATTCGTAGTACTAATCTTGAGTCAGCATGACAAATAGAAAAAAAGAAAGAAACAAGATGCAAAGCATATAAACGTACTCTCAGCTTATCTTGATTTAGTGATAACCTTTCTATATACCAAATGTTATTAAAACCCACCAATATATAAGAAATAACGACAAGATAACGGTTGTAACGGTTATTTAACCGAGGTACACTTTTGAAACTGGTATTTTAGTCCTCACTGGGGCTAAAGCCTATGTACCTACCAAATTTCATCCAGATCGGACAATATGTCAAGAATAACAGTTTTAGCGATCAAATTTTGAAAACTACATATGGAAGTGCCATTTGTGTGTGATAACATTTCTATATACCAAATCTCTCATTAAAATCCACCAAAATATAACAAACAACGGCAAAACAACGGTTCAAATGGTTTTATAATCGATGTACACTTTTGAAACTGGCATTTTAATCCACTCTGGGCTACAGCCTATGTACATACCAAATTTCATCCAAATCGGACAATATGTCAAGAATAACGGGTTTTAACGGTCAAATTTTGAAACACTATACAGAAGTGCAATTGTGTGTGATGACCTTTCTATACACCAAATTTCATGAAAATACACCTATATGTAAGAAATAAAGGCAAAATACGGTTTTTTAAACTCGTTTCGTCAATTTGCAGCATTACATCACTTACATATGGAAAGAGACTCCAATTTGTCACAAGATCATTCAAACCGCTTGTAAATTGGCCAAGTACTTTCTAAGATATTCCATGAAGCGGAAAAACAGTTTTGGGCCGCTATAGCCGGTAATAAAGGTTATATTGGTAAAATAAAACATCGGGCATCATCCGTGATCCATAATGAACATACCTACATATTTTCAGGAAGATCAGCCCATAAGTTTTGTCAGGAGCGAGTGGAACACATTTTGAATACGGGACAGACGCGCAGACAGACAGACAGACAAACAGACAGACAGACAGACAGAGAGACAGACAGAGACAGACAGACATAATTTCTGCTTTCCCTTTGTAAAGTACTCCCTATTCTATAAGAACTGGGAGTACAAAAAAAAAACGAAACGGCCACAAGAATTGACAAGATGCAAAGCATATAAAACGTACTCCCAGTTTATGTTCCTGAAAAAAGTCACAATCAAACATGTCTCATAATGTATTTGACGTCACAATCAAACATGCGTCATGAAGAGATATTCCATAAAGAAGAAAAAAATGTTTTGGGCCGTTATAGCCGTAAGTAATGACTATTCCGGTAACATAAAACACTGGGCATCATCCGTGACCCACAATGAACATACCTACAAATTTTCAGAAAGATCGGCCCAGAAGTTTTGTCTGGAGCGAGTGGAACAGGTTTTGACCATGGACAGACACACAGACACACAGACAGACAGACACACAGACAGCATTTCTTGGTTCCCATTGTAAAGGACTCCCTGTTCTATAAAAACCGGGAGTACAATAAGAAAGAAAATAGCTACGGAAAAGCTTTTTTTGGCGGTGATAGGCGATCAGCCCTTTGATATTTTTGATGGCTTTACTTTCAGTGAGGAAAAAGACGAAGATGACATTGAAGTAGTTCTTGATAAGTTGGACACTTTCTGTGTATGTGCAATGTTGCTTTCAGCCCAGCCGACCGCAAAGGATCATATCAGCGCTGTCACTACAACGAGGTAAACTCACAAGTCATTAAAAAAAAAAAAAAGACTTCACTACACCTTCTAATCAGATGAAAAAAAATGTTAATCCCCCCTTTTTTTTTTTTTTTTAGAAATTCAAAGATCACATCAGGTTCGAAATCTCTGAACAAGGTTTCATGGAGTCTGCTATAAATGTTTTATGTCTCGCATCATGCATCATGCACGTCTCAGTACCATGAAAGAATATGTTTTACTGTGAATGGCGTGAAACGCACCACAGAGCTTCTTCAACTTTCAAAAGATACGACCTGACTTAGTCCTCTTCGCTCCTTGAGAAGCATAGGGCCTCGACAGCAACCTTCCACCTCTGTCTGTCCCTGGCACAGGTCTTGGTCTCCACCCAGGTCAGGCCGGAGGCTCTCAGCTCGTTCAGCAAGCTCCTCCTCCAGATCTGCTTTGGGCACCATCGTTTCCTCTTGCCCTGAGCGCCTGCCTGGTGATATTAGAGGGCTCCTTCCGCAGTGTGTGGCTGACCCATCGCCACTTTCTCTTCCTGACCTGGACGTCCTTTGGCTGTTGGTTTGCCCTTCTCCACAGGTCGGTGATTGGCACTCTGTTGAACTATCGCAAGTGGAGGATCTGCCGGAGACATTTGTTGATGAAGGTTAATGACAATGCGGCGCTTGTCATCCTCCTCGACTGGTCGTGCATCGCCGCTGGCCAGAATGGCCATTGCTGTTGAGTGGTCTGGCTGACCCATGTCTGTCACTGACTGGAGTTTAGGGCAGACAATGCTTATGGCCATTGTGTACTCGATGGAAGGCATCGTTTTGAATTATCAGTCCACTTAGTCCTCACGTGCCATTCCCTGAATAAGGATTTTGTGTTGTACAGGAGACGTGTATTTCAACAGTTTTTTTTCCCAGACCAGCCCGAATCTCTAAAGTAATCCGGTACAAATCTGATAGGATGGGACATGTGAAATCCAGAGCAGAATACCTCGCACTATAAGGGCTGTAATGAGGTTCATACTTGGTCCTTGTTTTAGTCAGACCCTTTGGTGCATATTTTCCAGCATGCATAAGGTAGAAGACATCCCTCCAAGGTGGTATATATTTTGATGGGACACAAATATTTCCTGCATTGGATCTACTTGCCAAGCGAGGCGACTGCAGACGGAAATCTAAACAAACGAACGTATCTTGCCCGAAGAAGACCTAAGATGTCGAAACGCGTCCTGCTTGTCTTGTGATTCGTGTGCCTACGCTCTTTTGTGTTTTTTTTTTTTTTGTTTTGTTGTTTTTTGGCGGAATTTTGTCGATAATGTTTCAAATTGACTGTGTTCGGTCTATTTTGTGCGGAATTTCGCAGTAGAGGTATACTTCTGTGGGCCATGAAGCGTGTTGTTGGCCACATGGATGCAGGTCCTGCATGAAAGAGATCAGAAAGCTTCATCCATGCCAATGCCAAAGCCTTAGCTGGCGTGTTAGGCACCAGCCATGGCCCATGTGTTGAGTGCTGAGCACAAGATGTTTGGTGGATGTCCTGGGTGACGAACACAGAGAGAAGAGTCACAACACACAGAGGTTGACGTGCTGATCAGCCAGTTTCCTCAGCTGGCCCACGACCTGCACGCTCACTTAGGGAACGCATGCACTAAACAGAGGCACCTGCACACTTACACTGTCCACAGCCGAGGATGGGAGGAGGTGGGGGATCGACCATCGGAGATGTGGAAAGCGGCTAGATGAAGATCGCAAGCTGCTAGGCTCTGTGCTGAATCTGGCACTGAATACAGGGCTGAGACAACGGGCTGGAATCCGCCATTGCGTTAATTGGCCAGCTGAAGAACACTTACAATGGGCTTTTGGAGCACAGCGTGGCGTCAGGACTTTACAACCACCATGTGTGAACTCGGGATTAAAAATAGGATACTGCAGTAAGAGGTGTGCTGAGGAACCACAAGCATATATGATGGTTTGCATCACAAGAAAATGAAGATTATGTAAAATGTCTTTATCCCTTGAGGACTCTGAAAAGCACACACATCTTCAGGCACGGACATCAGCTAACATACGGTCACAAAAAGTGTTCGATTAAATCAAATGACACCTAAAAAAAAAATAATAAAAAAAACACTAATCGCACAGCCGATCACTTGCGTCTGTATACGACAACATCCGACGACAGAGAGAGAGAGAGAGAGAGAGAGAGAGAGAGAGAGAGAGAGAGAGAGAGAGAGAGAGAGAGAGAGAGAGAGTACTATGTCGTCTTTCACTGGACTGAATATCGACTGATATTGTAAGGAAATTTGACTTTGGGGAACGCCTTTTGTTTACAGCATAGATCATTTTTTGTGTCTCTTCTCAGACACTGTTTTCTTTGAGAATAATTGCCAGAACGTTTCCCTGTAGCGAGATCCCATTATATAATACACGATGATGTTGTGGCTGGAGTGATGTATGTCAACATATTATTGATCCACAGGGAAGTGACAAACAAGTTATGATTACGTCGTCCACTGTTGACTTCCGGTAAAAACAGCAAACTAACCCAAGTCACAGCAACAGGGAAAACACAGATGATAAACAGGATAGAAGAGCTGGCCAACATCTTGGTGAGGGCCACTTCACGGGGAGATATTGCCGAGGATATCCCTGCGCGCCATGTTGCAATCTGACGAAGTTTGACAATGGTAATTATCGTTGCTGTTATCACCACAACCATGACGACGCCAGGCAAACCAGCACCAAACAGAAAGCTGTGCAAACCATCAATAAACTCTTTGTTGGCTGTGTAAAATTCCCCCATGATAATTGCCTTGACTGCTATACCTGTCACTGAATCTTTCATACATCCGATGCGAAAGCGCAAACTCACTATGTAATATAGACCAAGAATAATGACATACACACCAATGATAATGACTGCCATTGTTTTAGTATACATCAGAGTTTGGTATTTGAGAGGCCTGAGGACACAGTAACATCGTTCACTGCTATGATGGCAGTCAGGACAAAAGAAACGTAAAGAAGCCCAGCTAAACCTGAAAGATAACTGTTCGTTAAAAAAGTCATCATGGGACCGTAAACTTCTTTGGTGGTGAAACTGCAAATACACGTGCTCAGCAAAAAACAACATCGCGGCAAGTAAGTATATCTCGTCAGCAAGGGACAAAGCAAACAGACATAGGTTGACACGATCCCTGAGGCTCTGCTTACAGAACACCGCCATGTTGATGGCGTTTCCTGGTCCACCAATCAGAAACAAAAATACCAGAACAAAGTCCATCACTCTACGAGTAATCTCTTCTCCCTCCACACTGATGATATTGTCAGGATTGTCCCAAGGTATGTACTCCATCTCACTGAGCTCCAGTGTGAGACATCCATCCTGCAGGGACGTGTTTAATGTCACAGTTTGCAAATGGCTGCCCACGGTGGTCAAGTTGCTGGCATTGTTATTCACAGTTTTGAAGGGCAGCAGGGCATTCTGCATACTGTTAATCATATTTGTTAACGTTGTGATACTGCGTACATATACAAATTCGACCGGTTCAATACGCTTGTTAGAATCTGTTCGTATTTCAGTGTGGTGACATTTATGTGCATAACTCCTCCGAAGTTAGTGTGCACTGGAGGAGACTATTTCTTGATAGATGTCCTGCTTACATTGTGTTTTCAAATATGAGTTTCACATAATCATCAAATTAATGTCTGCTTCTATAACCGTGGGAACATGGGAAAAGTAAAGAAGATACAAATGCAGCTGTATGCCTTGTTCACATCCAATTACACATTCACATAAAAGTCAACGTTCAGTAGAATGCATCTGTATAAGTTATCACGGAATATTCTTGTATTTACATGCTTCATAAACACATTGTACATTCTTACCTGAGGTGAAATGCACAGTAAGATCAACAATGATAAAAACAGAAGCACAATGAGATAATAATCTACAATATCGATGCTAACACCATGCTGCTTGGAATCGCGTTAAAATGATGTGTACGAAAACAAGATGGCTGCTCGTCTGTAGATGTTTCTTCGTCTTCCTCGCCCGTGATCCACGATTTGATTCTCCTGTCTTAGAAACAAAGATGTAATGGTTATTGCAGTGTCCCCTAAAGAAATGTACATCTCTAAACCTGATTTTCGACACTGTAACGTAAGTATAGTCATTTCCATGTAAAAATGTTGGAAACTGCATACAGACATTTTAGCCCTGGGGTATAAGTGGTGTCTGCAAACTACAGCTGCAGCAATATGTACTACAGAGTAAATGAAGACGGCAAACTACAGGTGAACAAGGTTGACTTAACACTTTTTAAATACAAATACAAAACAGACAAGTTGGTTATCAACAAGTTCGTCTTTTTTAGCGATTGCACGCAACGATGTTTAATTGCACAAAACAGTACTGGACAGGTCGCAGGTTGCATTAAAGTGGCAATGTATAAAGAGTGAAGAGAGAAGTGTGGACAGATCAACGACAGAGAGAAGAAGCAAAGGGAAGAAAGAGAGAGAGAAGACAGGAGAGCGGGGAAAAAGTCTAAGAAAGAAGCTGGATCTCGGCAGCCTAAGGGACGTGTCTGTAAATGTGTGTGGGGATGGCGACGGGGCGCAGCATGCAGGGATGGGGCAAGAGAGAACACATGCTGGAGGTGTTTGAGGGTCTTCGTCTTGGATACTCATGGTTGGTTTTCTTTCCTGTCGAATATATGTGTATGTGTTGTTGTGCTGTTGTTGTCCGTCGAAACACAAAAGACCATCTAGTCATCCTGGGAAGGCCGATCTGCGCCCGGAAAGACATATTACAGTATGGACAGGGGATGGTGGTGGCGGTTGGAGATCTGTGTTAGCGCTGGTCTTCCTGATCATCCTGCGCTGCTCAGCTGC
Organism: Conus betulinus; assembly: GCA_016801955.1. Lineage (NCBI taxonomy): Eukaryota > Metazoa > Mollusca > Gastropoda > Neogastropoda > Conidae > Conus > Conus betulinus. The sequence goes on along the minus strand of JADBJO010004474.1, from coordinate 88,974 downwards.
AGCGATTCTGTTACTTTCACAGGTTTCTGCACCTTTGCGGACAACTGATCGCCACCCGTCTCTGTCCTGGGCAGTCTGCTCCCATGTTGTGTGGCTGATGTTGAAGGCCTTCAGGGAAGATTGAGGTTGTCTTTGAAACGTTTCTTCTGACCTCCATGAAAGCGTTTTTCCTTGTTGTAGTTCGCCAAACAATAGTTTCTTTGGCAGCCGATGGTCTGGCATGCGAACTATATGACCTGCCCAGCGAAGCTGTGACTGCATCAGGATGGTGAAGATGCCAGGCAGGCCAGCACACAAGTGAGGACTTCAGTGTCCGGAATCTTATCTTGCCACTTAATGCCCATGAGTCTTCTGAGGCAGGTGTGTGTGGAAATGGTTCACTTTCCTGGCGTGACGCTTCTAAACTGTCCATGTTTCACAGCCATAGAGCAGTGTCGTGAGAACTATGGCCCGATACACCTCGATCTTGGTCTCTAGATCGATGCCTCTCCTGCTCTTTACGTTCTTGTGGAGTCTGCCAAAAGCCGCACTAGCTTTGGCAAGCCGGGAATTCACCTCATCGTCGATGACAACGTTTCTGGACAGAGTGCTGCCTAGGTAGGTGAAACTCATCCCCCGCGTTCAGTTTGCTGTCCAGTGATGTGATGACTGGCTCAACGTATGGCTTTCCCGGGGCTGGCTGGTGCATCACTTCAGTCTTTTTCGTATTGATAGTCAAGCCGAAGTTGTTGCAAGCAGCAGCAGAGAACTTGTCAACACTGTGTTGGATTGTGGCTTCTGAGACAGCGTTGAGGGCACAGTCGTCCGCGAAGAGGAAGTCATGACAGTGTCTGTCCTTGGTTTTCGCTTGAAGTCTCCTGAGATTGAAGACTGATCCATCTGTACGGTACTTGATGACGATGCCTATCTCCGCGTCACTGAATGCGACAGTCAACATAGCCGAGAACATGAGGCTGAACAGAGTGGGAGCAAGAAGCCAACCTTCCTTCACTCTGTTTGAGACTGGGAACGGTTTAGATGTCTCGCCGTTGTCTTGGACTCTGGCCAGCATACCGTCGTGAAGTTGGCGTACGATGGCAATGACCTTTCTGGGGCATCCGTACTTCGCCATAAATTCTCCAAAGCCCCTCACCACTGACAGTGTCAAAGGCTTTGGTCAGATCAACATAGGTGGAGTGCAGGTCGACATTCTGTTCCTAACACTTGTCTTGAAGCTGTCTGGCAGCAAACACCATGTCGATGGTCCCAAGTTCTTTCCGGAAGCCACACTGACTCTCAGGTAGGAGACCTTGCTCAAGATGTGTGTTGAGCCGGTTGAGTAGAACTCTAGCCAGGATCTTGCCTGCGATGGATAGCAGGGAGATTCCACGATAGTTATCGCAGACCTGACGGTTTCCTTTGAGTTTGTAGAGGTGAATGATGGAGGCATCTTTAAGATCTTGGGGAACTGTCTCACGCTGCCATATGATCTGAAGGAGCTGGTGAAGTTTCTCACCAGAGCCGCACCACCCTCTTCGTAGACCTAAGCTGGATTGCATCTGAGCCAGGTGTTTTGCCACTGGATAACAGACGAATTGCTTTCTGGGTTTCCTGCAAAGTTGGTACGGCGTCCAGTGTCTCATCGATCGGAATTTGGGGTAGTCGATCGATAGCTTCATTGTTGATGGGTGGATGGATGGTTCAGTATGCTGTCAATGTGTTCAGCCCATCTTTCTAATATATTCTCTTTATCTGTGATTAGCGTTGATCCATCTGCACTGAGAAGTGGAGATGAGCCCGAGGTGGTGGGGCCGTAGACTTCTCTCAAGCCATTGTAGAAGTTTTTCATGCCATGTTTGTCTTCAAAGCCCTGAATCTCATCATCTTTGTTGCTCAGCCAGGAGTCTTGCATCTGGCGCAGCTTTTACTGGATGTTTCTGCGGGTGTTTCTCAGCGGTTGTTCCTTGCTGTTGACTGAAAGCACAATGTTTTTCCTCCAGAAGCTGCTGGGATTTCAGTGCAGTTCTCATCGATCCAGTCCTTGTGCAACCTGGTTGTGGGTCCCAGACACTCCATAGCTGTGCTGTACACCGTCTCACGAAGTGCGCCCCATGCTGCTTCCATATCGAGGTCATTCAGTATGGTGGACTCCAAGCGGGTTTCCAAGGTGTCAACAAAGGACTGTTTAGTATCGACGACCTTGAGCTTTGCTGACACTCACACGTTTTGGTTGTTTTTTTTCGCCTTAAGGACGTCTCTTTGGATGAACATGAAGCTTGAGCTTGGAGACGATGAGACGGTGATCTGTCCAGCACTCTGCGCCGCACATAGCCTTCATGACCTTCACGTCCCGCCTGTCCCTCTTCCTCACGATGACATAGTCAATAAGATGCAAATGTTTGGATCGCAGGTACATCCATAATGTCCTGTTGCAGGTAGGGAGATGGAAGATAGTGATCGTGATCAGAAGGTCATGCTCGACACATGTCTGAAGGAGAAGCGGACCGTTGCTATTGCAGTTGCCAACCCCATGCTTTCCAATCACGCCTTCCCAGGTGGTGCTATCGCTGCCAACTCTCGCATTAAAGTCACCAGGAATGATGAACTTATCAGTGCTGGGAACAGTGGTGATGACAGCATTCAAGTCTTCATAAAACTTGTCATTGACCTCATCTGGGTTGGTCATGATGGGTGCATAAGTGTTTACAATGGTGGCAAACTTTTGTCCTCGTGAGAGAGGGAGCCTCAACGTCATCAAACGATCGTTCACTCCTTTAGGCGGGCCAACCAGCTTACCGACAAGTGTTGACTTCACTGCAAAGCCAACCATGGCTTCACGTCTCTCCTCAGGTCCACGCCCATTCCAAAAGAAGGTGTAGCCTGCGCCTCGTTCACAGAGTTCACCCTCCCCAGCCGACCTGGTCTCACTTAGTGCAACGATGTCAATCTCATATCTGGCAAGTTCATTCGCAATGACGGCTGTACGCCTCTGGGGTCTATCTGAGGTTTTCCCTGTCAAAGAGCGTGCGGACGTTCCATATGGCAAGGTTCAGAGGAGTAATCCTTGTTTTTCTTTTTGACTGTTTTGTTTCGACGGCAATTGTAGGGTCCCCATCAGCCGCGGTATGCTGGATAGGGTGATGTGGAGCAGGCATGTGTATAGGGCACCTTTTCTAGCCCCTTCCTCATGCCATGGAGGTGAGCAGTGCTATCCTAAAAAGGGCTGCTCAGTCGCTCAGGGGGGCTGCCTACCTCCACTGCTGCTCCGATTTAGTGACGGCCAACTTTATGGCCTGAGCCGCCTGTGTGTGCAGGTCTGCGGCTATGACTTCCAGTGTACCCACACCTGTCGCTTCGCCGCTCGCCCATCGCTACAGGACTTGGTGATAAGGGATGATAAGGGGTAGGATGAAGGATGACTGATGACATGACATGCGCGATGACTTTCATTACAGTGAAGAAGAGTTGCTCGTCGTCGACCTCACTCTCTCGTCCGAGACCACCTGTATCCAATAGCAAGACAACATCGAGACGGTTGGAGATGGAGACGGATGCTGTGAATGACCTAGATGTTCTATGTGCCTCATCTAGCTCTGTGCTCTCCACAGTTCATTGTTGTGTGTATACATACATACATACATACATACATACATACATACATACATACATACATACATACATACATACATACATAGATGCATACATGCATGCATGCATGCATGCATGCATACATACATACATTCACATGTGGGTGTTGCTTTGCTCACCCACACGGAACCACCTAGATGATGATATTTGAGAGCAAGACCAAGACAATAGCAAAGCACATATGCACCCACCATGACCAACCCAAATGAGGTCAAGGACAAGTTTTCTGAAGACTTGAATGCTGTCATCACCACTGTCCCCAGCACTGATAAGCTCATCATTCTTGGTGACTTTGTCTTGCTATTGGATACAGGTGGTCTCGGACGAGAGAGTGAGGTCGACGTTGAGCAACTCTCTTCTTCACTTTATTAAAGTCATCGCGCCTGTCATCAATTAACCTTCACCTTATACATCCACAAACTCCAAACATTTATCAACAGATGTCTGCGAAATATTGTGAACATCAGATGGCCAGATGTTATTGCCAACACAGAACTGTGGAACAAGACCAAGCAAGTTCCAATAGAATTAGAAATCAGAAAACGGAAGTGGGGATGGATTGGCCACACCCTCAGAAAGTCTCCGTCCAACATCGCAAGACAAGCCCTTGATTGGAACCCTCAGGGCAAGAGAAAAGTGGGAAGACCAAGACAGACATGGCGAAGGAATACCGACGCAGAAGTGAAGGCCGCCGCCGGAATGACGTGGGCCGAGCTGAAGAAGATCTCCAGGACGCCGTGTCCGCTGGAAGATTGTACTTGCGGCCCTATGTTCCCCAGGGAATTCAGAGGACTAAGTCAAGTAAGTCAGGTCTGCAGAGTCCGCCGGGGTTCATTCTTTGTATGAGTAGGTAGGAAAGCCCTAACTCATACCCCCCACTACTGTGAACTGCAGCAGGGTGTCGCTCTCTTCCGCCTTCACAGCCGTTGGGAAATTGCATCCTCATCCGCCTGTTCTGCCGTTGGAGCTTGGTTTCACGGTTTTTTTTTTTTAAACCGTAGATCCGTCGCAGAACATGGTGCTCACGCTGCCCGGTTACCGTTGGTCACCTTTGGAGGAAGTGGTTGGAAACTACACACGGTCGGTCTTGAAGTGAAGAGGCTATGCCGAGCCAGGGGACTAACACCGCAGAGATGCCCCGCTGATGTCAGTACCTGTGCTAGGCAACAACTACGCAAAGCACCACAAGCAAGCAGAGCAAGCAGCAGAGCAGAGCAAGCAACCGTGAACTACATGCAGCCATCACCACAACACAAGGCAAAGACACAAGACCCGGGAGGGCACGGGGGGAAGAAGCCTATAGATACCTTCACTGCCTGTACCAGCATCGCTTTTCACTTCCTGGGATTTTTTTTTTCCCCCTGCAACACCTTATGTATGTATGTATGTATGTATGTATGTTGTATGTATGTATGTACCCCTGCAACACCCACATGTATGTATGTATGTATGTATGTATGTATGTACACGCGCACACACACACACACACACACACACACACACACACACACACACACACACACACACACACACACACACACACACACACACACACACACACACACACACACACACACACACACACACACACACACACACACACACGTGTACCAATTATTCGCGCTAGAATTCTCAAGAGTGATCTCTGCTCCTGTATTAAATTTTCAAGACCCAGAAGTGCCTGCACAAAGCATTTATTCTCTCCTGTTCGTATTTTCAAAACTAGAAAAGAAAAAAAAATTGTAGATCTGACGGTTCTTTTGTTTTGTTACACTTTATCATTATAGGCAGCCTGAAAATAACATCAAATAAGAGTTAAAGTAGTCTTTTCCTTGGTGATTATTTCTTAGGTTCTGCAGCCACGGCATATTTCTGTCATTTGCCGTGACAACTGATAAGGGCATGAAGCCCTACATATACACACAGACGAGGCTAAAACAAAAGTTGCCTTCAGGATGCGCACATCCATGTACCTATGCCTTTGGTTTGGGGCTACAGAACGATACTGGAAGAAGCATCGGCTCCGAAGGAAATGTGATGTTCATGGCAGGCTACTTACAACTGCATCTTCTTTTGATAGGTCCAAGTATGTGAACTGAAACGAGTTCCTTTGCTTGGAACACTCGCTATGAAAACTCACTGAACCCGAGCAATCCCTTGAGAGAAATTGCATATCAAAAGTATTCTCACTTTTGTGTCAACCTTTTTATCTCCACAAGAATGCATAACGCGTTTTATATATCGTCTCTTTATACTTTTAAACATTGTAGAATGATTTCAGATCCAAGGGTTCTTTTTTTAAATGTCGTATCGTTACATTTTACTCATTAAGGACGGTTTCAAAGGGAGATGACAGTAAGGGCTCGGGGAGGGGGGGGGAGGGAGAGGGGGATGGTGAATCACTATACCGCCAACAAAAGCAGCAAAGACATTACAACGCAAACCCGTGCTTTATTGCTTTTGGGTTTTTGTTTGTTTTTTTTGTTTGTTTCCGTTTTGTTTGGCAGCAAAATAATTCCTGTATAATTATTCATTTTTAATTCATAATGGACGGTCTGAAGGGATTATCAAACAGAAATATGTTGAAAACTAACAGTTCCAGCCATGTGTGTTCTTGATGTTTGTACTTGTTGGGTCTGCGTTGCCACGAAATAGTTCTGCCACCTACCTACTGCTATACCTACTGAAGAAGGGTTAAGAACCCCCGAGACACGTGAAAAGGAAAAGGGGGGGGGGGGGGGGGGGGGGGGGGGGACAATGGTTCCCCTGATGTTAGGTGTTTTCATGCTTCATGTGTTCATGCTCTCATAAAGATGCGGCATGATAGTGAAAAGGCATCCGGCTCCA
>JADBJO010004474.1:65000-77500 GCA_016801955.1 Conus betulinus | reverse complement strand
CACCGACCACACCATTTCATGCTACATTACAAAGAATGAAAATAAAGCGCAGATCCGGAAGAGGTGGTTAAAACAACGGCAAAAGATGAAAATTGTCAGTTATGCCTATGTCATTTCTCCTGACAACTTCTATCTCCTGTGTTTCCTGCTAATCCCATGCGCGGACTACACGGACCTGACTCTGGGGTCACCTCTTCAAAACGTGTCAGTAGTCCTGTTTGCGGGCGATGGTTTGTCGGTGTGCATTTTCAGTGCACAGTCTGTAGGCCCTGAACCAAGTGGTTGCCAAAACATAGTCTTGCTTTACGCTATTAAATATTTGTGACAGGGAATGAGCTAGATGTCCCATCATCGTCCTGGATTCCGTCCTGCATGCCATCATAGAATTGCTGCGTCATAGAGACAGGACAGTAATCAGTTAGTGACAGATATAAATTGATTACAGAACATTATTGCAGTTACCACAGCTTCTTTCTGATACAAAATGTCCCCGCAATTAAACTTAAGTACTTGCAAAGATTATTCATTGCATGTGCTGCGTTGGCACCAGGTCCATGAGGATTCGAGTCACTTTGATCTACTGTCTTTCTTCAACACACAAAAGAGATATATCTCTTCTACAGTCCGCATTGTGTACGATGTTGTCACTGTCCTTCTTTCTACCTCCCCTCTTTCCTTTGCACAAACATGCTGACATTTTTTTCAGACTTATACAAAGGGGCATATAGCATGCCTGCATAATCACATGCTAATGTTATACCACACTTGTAAAACTTAAAACGCCTTCAGTATTGTTTGGCACAACTTCTGAGTGTTTTTATGACCACAGCTTGTGTATCATCGATATCACTTGTGCATTGTCCCCAGAGGACTTTTTTTCACCATGGATGTCTGTTGAGGGGGTGCGGGGATGGAGAAGGAGGGACAAAGATGTAGTATGACCACTGCCAAAGACCGGGAGGTGTGTGAGGAGGAAAAGGGGGATAATACATTGAATGAAATGGAGGAAACATTCTCCCAGATAGCATATGATATGACGATCATTGTCACGTGATAGTGATGATTTTTTTTTTGTACGAAATGGGGAGAGGGATGGTAGGCATCTGGAGATAATTTTATAGAGGAGGAGGAAAACCATCTAAACCCATTGGTTGATAGGAGAACGGAGGGAAAGGCGATACTCAGTTGAATGAGGAACCGGAGAGAGGGATGTTTCAAAATGGAGCAAAATTTAGAATGAGAGGAGGTTAGTTCCTGCCAAGAACATTTAGGACAGTGAAAACGAAGAACGAGAAACCACTTGTCTTCTCATATTCGCGCACGATCAAAAATGCTGCCGTGCGTGAATATGAGAAAATAAGTGGTTTCTCATTCATTGTTTTCACTGTCCTAGATGTTATTTGTTTTTGCCAGAAGAACACCCATGAAGCCGAAATGCATTGTGTCTTGTCCAGTACTGTGTCTATGGCCTTGCCGGTGACTTACCCCCTCTAAAATGAAAGGGATGGTTACTAGGGGTAGAGATGAATGGAGAGGTTCGCTTATACAAGGGAGGGTGGGGAGCAGCGCTGCTCAGACGGATGGGGGCGCCTGGGGAAAGGGGTTTCTCTTTTGTGTAGTAGTGGGGAAGGAGCGTGTACTGTCTTGTTGGTTTCCTGACACTGCCTTCACCAGGTGGCCCTTTCCTTTTCCCAGTGTCACTCGTGATGTGCTGAGCGAACAAGCCTTCAGCAATGCGGGCTGTTCCTTTCTTGGAGGAGTGAAGGGCATCTCTGTATAAACCATTCTGGGTGCATTGTGAAAACGTTCGAGTGGTGTGTGTGTTCTTGGCCCTCATCTTTTCACATGCTTGTCTGAAGTTGTGATTGATAGAATGTATTAAAACCTTCAGTGGGTGGCGTCATCCCCTCCCAGGAATGATACCAGATGTTTATACTGATGCTCAGGGGAAGGCATGTCTGTACGAAGAGAGAAGCTGTGACCACCTCTCAGGAACTGATGTCGCCCTCTGTTGATGTTGATTGTTGCATCTAGTCTTCTATGCCGTATGAAATACAACATGTCAAATTCTGTGTGTGGACATTTGACAACTTGACCACTCTACGAGTTGGGAAAAAGTGTAAGACCATTGACAGATTTTTTTTTTTCTGTGTGACTGTCCCACGATGGTCTCAACGTACACGCTCATATGCACACAAAGATAATAATGAGCCCTACACACAACCACACATCTCACTTCTTTTCAATAAATCAAACCAGAAACTCAAATTTAAATTTCTGCCCCCGGTTGTTTTTTTTTGTTGTTGCTGTTTGCACTCACTTCTTTTGGTCTGAGAGGGGTTTAAACATTTCCTCTTTTTATCTCGGCCAATATATCATTCAACAAGACGTCTTTTCACATGAAAATAATCATATCCTTCACTTACCTTCAATGTTTGCTATGTGTCATATCTCCACACAATTATCACAAAGACTTTGCACATAACTGCAAGTTCATATCATATATTGATATCAAATCACAAGTCCGTATCAAATACTCACATCAAGTTCATATCAAATATAATATATTACAGAGTTGAAATAGCAAACATTCACTGCTCTGTAAAATCCAGCGTCAGATGTGGCGGTACCAGCTTCCTTGTACAGGGGTGCTTGCCCTAGAAGGACAAGGTATTCTGTTAGTAATCTAAATTAATTAATACTTGTGATCGATCACAGGATCCACATCTTACCTATAGAGTGTGTGAAAACGATTGCGATAAAAGCTTTTATTGAACATTATTAAATGTGTTCACATATTCTATGCTCATCCTAGAATCAACTATATTTAATCACATAAAAGTTTGAGAGTTCAACTCTCTCTCTCTCTCTCTCTCTCTCTCTCTCTCTCTCTCTCTCTCTCTCTCTCTCTCTCTCTGTGTGTGTGTGTGTGTGTGTGTGTGTGTGTGTGTGTGTGTGTGTGTGTGTGCATTTTTGTTGTTCTTATATTTCGTCGTCTTCTCAACCCAGCTAATCTTTCTTTTTCTCTTCCAAGTCTGTGCTCTCTAGTTCACTGCATTCACCAAGTGTCAGTCAGTAAAATTTGGTATTAAAAATGAGGAGCACAAGTGAGTTTTCAATGTGGGTTCAAAGTGCGCGCGCGCGCGCACACACACACACACACACACACACACACACACACACACACACACACGCACGCACGCACGCACGCACGCACGCACGCACGCACGCACGCACGCACACACACACACACACACACACACACACACACACACACACACACACATTGTGTTTTTTTCCTTTGTTTTTCTTCCTGCATGACAATGTTATTGCAAGGGAAGGAGCTGAAGAGATCTACACCTTTGATGACAGTCTCCTAGCATAATAGCGGTTGCCTTGCCTCATTAAAGTTTGCTTGTTTGGTTTTTAGAGAATGGCGAGGGGGGGGGGGGGGGAGTGGTGGAGGGGGGATTCAGGCTCACCAACTGTGCTGATTGTAACATTGTGTCTGTCAGTTATTCCTTTTGAAGGCGAGTCCTTAGGTTCTTGTGGGTAACGGGTGGACAGAGAACAGACTGTAGTAGTGGCAGAGGTGGAATTTTAGTGATGACTCGAGGGAAAGGGGATGTAGAGGGCGTAGAAAATGAGGAATTGGGAAGGGTGAAGAGAGAAAACATTTCCAGACAGCTGGCATTTGTTTTCCTGCTTCTAATGGGGTTGTTGAAAAGGGGATGACTTAAGAGGGGGCGATTTGTTTTGAGATAACAGATGATGTAGCTAATTTGTGAGTGAATCTATTTCTATTTCAAGTGTCAGTCTTATTTTGTGAAGAGCAGAGTGTAGAGAAGAGACGTCAGCCTGTAGGGCGTGGTTTATTGCCACCGATTCTTCCCTTGGGACACAATCTTCATGGGAACAGCTATTGACAGACTCACTGTTGTCCTCAGTTGAAGAATCATTGGAGTGGGAGTAGAAAGTCAGCCCACGGTTGCTGGATAAATTGTTGGAGTTGGTGTTTTTTGAGGATCATTGGAGGAGGGGGTTGTACAATGTGGAGTGATGTTTTGGGTGACATATGAGCTAATGTTGCTATGGGAAGATGGTGAAGGGGAAACATGGCTTCATCAGCGTCTTGCATTGGTGTTGCGTGGACAGCGCCGCTGTAGATAAAGAAGCTTTCTTCTCAACTGTGATATAGTACTGGGGGCGGGAAAGAGTAGTAGAAAGAAATTCGTGGAGAGCGTGGCAGCGGAGAGTCCTCAGAAGAGAAGCTCCCTTCAAGCAAGTGTGTTCGGCCCTTATCTCCTGACACTCGAGGGGGTTTGAGGAGGGGGGGGGGGGGGGTGTCAGGGGTGACAGGAAGAGGATGGAGAAGCAGGCTGGCCAACAGTGGTTAAGAAATGAGCATACGTAGACGGGGCAAGAATTGGGAACACGGCAGCGTTGGAATTTGGAAGTGAAGGGGAGTTGTTAAGAAGAGTCGAGGTGTGCATCTGCTTCCATCTGCTGACATACTATGCTCTTCCCCACGTTGATGATCTCCCCCTATGCCACGTCAGTGAGTACGGTAAGCGTGTTGGTTGTAATGACAATGCAGCGCTTGTCATCCACCTCGACTGGTCGGGCATTGCCGAATGGCCATCGCAGTGGAGTGGTCTGGCTGATGCATGTCTGTCACTGACTGGAGTCCAGGGCAGACAATGCTGATGGCCATTGTGTGCACAATGGAAAGCATCGTTTTAAATTAACTGTCCACTCAGTCCTCACGTGCCATTCCTTGAATAAGGATTTTGTGGTGTACAGTAGACATGTATTTCAACAGTTTTTTTTTTTTTTCCAGACCAGCCCGAATCTCTAAAATAGACTGGTACAAATCTGATGGGATGGGACATGTGAAATCCAGAGCAGAACACTCTTCATTATAAGGTCTGTGATGAGGCCCATAGTTGGTCCATGTTATGGTCAGACCCTCTGCTGCATATTTCTTACATACGTAAGGTAGAGGGCATCCATCCAATGTGGTATATATATTTTTTTTTTTTGATGAGACACAATATTTCCTGCATTGGATCTAGTTGCAAAGCGCGGAGGAGACGGCAGATGGAAATCCAAACAAACGAACGTATCTTGCCTGAAGGAGACCTAAGATGTCGAAACGCGTCCTGTTTTGTCTTGTGATTCGTTTGTCTACGGGTTTATTGTTACTGTTTTTGTTCTGTTGTTTTTTTTTTTTCGTGGAGCTTTATCGATATTTTTTTTTCTCTCAAATTTCCTGTTTTTTGCTCTCTTTTGTGTTGGATTGTTCAAGGGCACTGTCCAAAAGAAGTATACTGTTGTGCGCCATGAAGCATATTGTTGTTCACATGGATGCAAGTCCTGCATGAGAGTGAGTAGAAAGTTTCAGCCATTATAATGCCGAAGCTACGTTATGCAAGTAGCCACAGCTGGCATGTAAGGCAGCAGCTATGGCCCATGTGTTGAGTGCTGAGCACATGATGTTTGGCTGGCCCAGGACTTGCACGCTCGCCTAAGGAACACATGCACTAAACAGAGGCACCTGCACACTTCCATTGTCCACAGACAAAATCGGATGGGAGGAGGTGGGATCGAGCATCGGAGATGTGGAAAGCGGCTAGATGAAGATCGCAAGCTGCCAGGGACGTCACAGGCCCTGGGCTGAATCTGGCACTGGATACAGGGCTGCGACAACGAGGAGTCCGCCGCTGAGTTAACTGGCCAGCTAAAGAACACTTACAGTGAGCGTTCGGAGCACAGCGTGACGCCAGGACTTTGCAACCGCCATGTGTGAACTCAGGATCAAGATAGAATGCAGCAGTAAGAGGTGTGCTGAGGAACCACAAGAATGAGTGATTGTTTGCATTAAAAGGAAACGAAGATTATGTAAAAACGTCTTCATCCCTTGAGGACTCTGAAAAGCACACACATCTTCAGGCGTGAGAATCAGCTAACATACAGTCACAAAAAACATCGGTGTTTGATTAAATCCAATTACACCTAATAAAAAGAACCTAAACGCACAGCCGATCACTTGCGTCTGTACACGACGATGTCCGACGAGAGAGAGAGGAGCAGAGAGAGGAGAGAGGCAGAGAGAGAGAGAGAGAGAGAGAGAGAGAGAGAGAGAGAGAGAGAGAGAGAGAGAGAGAGAGAGAGACAGACAGACACACACACACACAGACACACAGACAGAATACTACGTCATCTTCTATTTGACTGAATATCGAAAGATTGAGATATCATTTCTAATACTGTAAAGAAACTTGACTTTAGGGTTCGCCTTTTGTTTACAGCATAGATCATTTCTTGTGCCTCTTCTCAGACACCGATTTCTTTGAGAACAATTGCCAGAAACGTTTCCCTGTAACGAGATCCCATTATATAATAGACGATGATGTTGTGGCTGGAGTTGATGTATGTCAACATATATTGATCCACAAGGAAGTGAGAAACAAATTATGATTACGTCGCCCGGTGTTGACTTCCGGTAAAAAACAGCAAACTAACCCAAGTCACAGCAACAGGGAAAACACAGATGATAAACATGATTGAAGAGCTGGCCAACATCTTGGTGAGGGCCACTTCACGGGGAGAGAGTGATGAGGATGCTCCAGCGCGCCATGTCACAATCTGACGAAGTTTGACAATGGTGATTACCGTTGCTGTTATCACCACTATCATGATGACGCCAGGCAAACCAGCACCAAACACAAAGCTGTCCAAACCATCAATAAACTCTTTGTTGGCTCTGTAAATTTCCCCCATAATAAGTGCCTTGACTGCTACACCTGTCACTGAATCTTTCACACATCCGATGTGAAAGCGCAAACCCACTATGGAATATAGACCAAGATTAATGACATACACACCAATGATGATGACTGCCATTGTTTTAGTGCGCATCAGAGTTTGATATTTGAGAGGCCTAAGGACACACAGTAACATCGCTCGCTGGCTATGATGGCAGTCAGAATAAACGAAACGTAAAGAGAGCCCGCTATTCCTGTAACATAACTGTTCGTTAAAAAAGTCATCATGGGACCGTAAATTTCTTTGGTGGTAAACTGCAAATGCACGTGCTCAGCAAGCACAAGCATCGAGATAAGTAAGTACATCTCGTCAGCAAGGGCCAAAGCAAAGAGACAGAGGTTGACACGATCCTTGAGGCCCTGTTTATAGAACACCACCATGTTGATGACGTTTCCAGGCCCACCGATTAGAAACAGGAACACCAGAACAAAGTCCATCACTCTACGAGTGATCTCTTCTCCCTCTGCACTGATGATATTGTCAGGATTGTCCCAAGGTATGTACTCCATCTCACTGAGCTCCAGTGTGAGACATCCATCCTGCAGGGACGTGTTTAGTGTCACAGTTTGCAAATGGCCGTCCATGGTGGTCGGCAAGTTGCTGGTATTGTTATTCACAATTTTGGAGGGCAGCAGGGCATTCTGCATACTGCCAATCATGTTCGTTAACGCTGTGATATTGTGCACATATACGAACACGACCGTTTCAATACGCTTGTTGGAATCTATTCATATTTTAGTGTAGTGACATTCATGTCCATAACTCCTCCCTGGTTATGGTGCACTGGGTAGGACTATTTCTTGATAAATGTCCTGCTTACGTCGTGTTTCATTTGTGAGTTTCACACGATTATCAAATCAATGTCTGCTTCTATAACTGTGGAAACATGGAAAAGTAAGAAGATACAACTGTAACTGTATGCCTTGTTCACATGCAATTACACATTCACAATGAAGTCAACCTTCAGTAGAATGCATCTGTATAAATTATCACGGAATATACTTGTATTTACATGCTTCATAAACAAATTGCACATTCTTACCTGGGGTGAAATGCACAGTAAGATCAACAATAATTAAAACAGAAGGCTGGTGAGACAGTAATCTATAACATCGCTAACACCATGCTGCTTAAAGTCGCGTTAAAATGACGTGCACAAGAACACGATGGCTGTTTCGTCTGTAGACGTTTCTCCATCTTCCTCGCTTGTAATCCATGATTTGATTTTCCTTTCTTAGAAAGGAAGATGTAATGATTATTGCAAAGTGCCTAAAGAAATTTAGATCTCTAAACATGGTTTTCAACAATGTAACGTACGTATAGTCATTTCCGTGTAAAAAAAAAAAAATGTGGAAACTGCATACAGACATTTTAGCCCTGGGGTATAAGTGGTGTCTGCAAACAACTGCAGCAATACGTACTACAGAGTAAATGAAGACGGCAAACTATAGGTGAAAAGGGTTGGCTTGACACTTCTTTAATACACGATACAACACAGACACGTTGGTTGTCAACAAGTCCGTCTTTTTTAGCGACTGCACGCAACGATTTTTAATTGCACAAAACATTACTGCACAGGGCGCTGTTTGCATTAGAGTGGCAATGCATAAAAAGTGAAGAGAGAAGTGTGGACAGATCAACGACAGAGAGCAGGAAAGGGAAAAAGAGAGCGAAGACAGGAGAGCGGGCGAAAAGTCTAAGAAAGAAGCTGGATCTTGTCAGCCTAAGGGACGTGTCTGTATGTGTGTGGTGATGGCGACGGGGCGCAGCATGCAGGGATGGGGCAAGAGAGAACACATGCTGGAGAAGTTATCTTGATGTTAGATACCCATGGTTGGTTTCTTTCCTGTCCAATATATGTCTATGTATTCATACACACACACACACACACACACACACACACACACACACAATAATGTGTGTGTATATACATACATACATATATACATACACATACATACATATATATATATATATATATATATATATATATATATATATATATATATATATATATATTATATATATCAAGAATACCACTAAAATGCCTAATAAAATTCTTAAAATGCTCGACCCCTTGGGGAGCAACATCTGTTAAAAATAAGATGGTAAAAGGAAGTTTTGAAATCGACAGGTCTGTTTCGAGCGCTGGCTCTCCTCAGGATGGTTTTGGGTCGCCTACTGCCGGTGTTATATGGCCTAATGTCACTGTTTGCACGTGCGGATTGGCTGCACGAGTTGTTCGGTTTTCAGGTTGTTTACAGTTCAGAGTGCGTTTGCTGACAACGATTTCCATTTGTGCCTGCAGTTGTTCACTATTTCTACTTTAGTATTTAGAGTCGCTAAGTGTAGTTTGCATAGTATTAACCATTTTTCTGTTGAACATAGGTTGCATCTTTTAGAAATGTTGTTGTATGGTGATGCTCTTTTTATGATTTTTTCCAGGATATGTTATAGTTTTTTTTTTTTTGTCTTTAAGTCTCCAAATATATTGCTCAGTTCTGTTTGGTTTTTGTATTTTTTCTTTGTTGAATGACTGTTTATGGTTTGCGTACCTGGTTTTGAAGTAATTTTCAGTGATCCCTATGTATGTTTCTTTTTCATTTTCTGATGTCACAGTGGCTTGGTATACAATGTTGTTATAGAGGCATTTGTTGCTTAAGGGGCACTGATCGTTTTTTAGTACAATTGCAGGATTTCCTTTCTTCACCTTTCTTTGGTGTGTTGCTTTTCATTTTGTTGGATGAATCAATTATATTTTTAAGGTTAGCCATGCATGAATATGATAGTTTGATGGTGTTCTTGTTGCACTCTGAAACGCACTCTGAACTGTAAACAGCTGAAACCGAACAACACGTGCAGCCAATCCGCACGTGCAAACAGTGACATTGGGCCATATAATACCGGCAGTAGACAACCCAAAACCATCCTGAGGAGAGCCAGCGCTCGAAACAGACCTGTCGATTTTAAAACTTCCTTTTACATCTTATTTTTAACATATATATATATATATATATATATATATATATATATATATGTATATACATGTATATGTATGTATATATATATATCCCAAACCCCCCCCCCCCCCCCCCCCCCCCCCCATCCCCCCCCAATATATAACCCAAAACCCCCCCCCCCCCCCCCCCCCCCCCCCCCCCCCCCCCCCCCCCCCCCACCCCCCATCAACCCCCCCACCCACTGACTGACCACACAACACCATCGCCTCACTCATCCCCTCCCTTCACGCAAACAACCCCCCCCCCCCCCCCCCCCGGCCCTCTTCCTCTCCCATAATCCCCTCTGTCATTTCCTTCGGTCAGCCATTCTTCACAGCTTACCACATGGACATCAGATAAGTCGCTCTTCGTTCTTTGTTTGTACTGTCCTAAATGTTAAATGTTACGTATTTTGTTTTCACTTGAAGAAGACCCAAGAGGTCGAAATGCATCGTGTCTTGTGTACTTTGTTCGTCAATGTCCTCGGCGGAAACTAACAGAGTGATCTCTCCCCCTGTATTACATTTTACATTTTCTAGACCCAGAAGTCCCTGCACAAAGCATTTATTTCTCCTCTTAATATTTTCAAAATATAAAAGAAAAAAAGTGTAGATCGGAGGCTTCTTTTGTTTTGTTACTCTTTATTCATTATAGGCAGCCTGAAAATAACATCAACTAAGAGTTAAAGCATTCTTTTTTGGTTGGTGACTATTTGTTAGGTCTCTGCAGCCACGACATACTTCTCTCATCTGCCGTGCCAACTGAAGAGGGTATGAAGCCCTACATATACATACAGACGAGGCTAAAACAAAAGTTGCTCTCAGGATGCCCGCATTCATGCACCTATGCCTTTGTTTTAGGGCTTGAGCACAATTCTGGAAGAAGCACTGGCCCCGAAGGAAATGTCATGTTCATGGCAAGCTACCTACAACTGCATCTTCTTTTGATAGGTCCAAGTGTGTGAATCAAAATGAGTGCTTTGGGTTGGAAACTTGGTATAAAAACTCACCAAACCCCCAGCAATCCCTTGAGATAAATTGCATGTCAAAAGTTTTCTCACTTTCGGTGTCAACCTTCTTATTTCCAAAAAGAATCCACAACGCATTCATATCTTTGCTTTATACTTTCAACATTATAGAATAATTTCAGATCCAGGGGTTCTTTTGTATCATTACATTATAGTCATTAAGGACGGTTTCAAGAGGAGATGACTGTGGACGGAAAATGACACAAAATTAACAAAAAGGAGGCAGGGTGGGTTAGGTGGTGGTGGTGGTGGTGAATCACTATACCGCCATCCAAAAGAGCAAATAAATTACAAAGAAAACACGTGCTTTATTGGGTATTGTTTTGGTTTTTTTGTTTGTTTGTTTGTTTGTTTTTGTTGGTTTTTATTGGCAGCAGAGTGATTTCTTTATTACTTAAAAAATTATAATGCACGCCCTAAAGGGGTTATCAAACAGCAATATGTTGAAAACTAACAGTTCCAGTCATGTCTTTCTGATGGTTGTACTTCCTGTGTCTGCCTTGCCACGAAATCTTTCTGGCACTTGCTATGCCAACGGAAGAGGGGTTAAGAGCCACAGAAACATGCGAAAAGGCGCGGCTAAAAACAATGGTTCCCCTGAGGCTGGGTGCTTTCATGCTCCCATGCAGCTGTTCCCTGTTAGAGGCACAGCATGATAGTGAAAAAAGCATCCGGCTCCAAAGGAAATGAGATGTTCCTGGCATCCTTCCAACAATATCCATTGTACTTCTTCTCTCTTTCCACAGTATTACACTTATTTTCATCTACTATTATGTTGTTCGGTTTACAAAGTGGAAGCTGTGGGGGATTGCATCACCTTTCTAACATGCCTAAAAGTGGGATTCAAAATGGGTTCTTTGCCATGAGACACTTGGAAGGCAGTGAATCTGAAGAAATCGTTGAGTGAATAATATATCAAATGTGATCCCTCCCTTCCTGTACCATTTTGTTTTAAATTTTAAGTATGCACAAAGCACTTATGAAATAATTTGAGATAAAATATAATGTTCCTTTCGTCTCGTTGCATTTGACATATACGGACGCCCTGAAGAGAACATATAACACAGAAATGTGTTGAAAAGGAACCGTTCGATCATCCTTCTCTTGATGATTGTACTCGTTTGATCTCAGTAGTTGTTATTAAGGATTGTGTGAACACACATCACACACACACACTCACACACACACACACACACACACACACACACACACGAGTAGTTGTTATTAAGGATTGTGAACACACACACACACACACACACACACACACACACACACACACACACACACACACACACACACACACACACACACACACACACACACACACACACACACACACACACACACACACACATTATTCAGTTGTCGAACATTGATATGTGTCCCACATTTCAACGCATAGGTGTATGCACACCTAGACGATGAATAACGCATTTTTTTCAGCCTGGTTCAGAGAAACATAAAGGTATGAACAGGAAAGCCTACATCCAATGCAATTGAAATGATGAACCATACAAGATCTCAGTGTCCGTTGTTCAGATGTGGAGGGATCAACCAATGTCTTTTAGCCAGTTGTTAATTTAGTTTGCTCTTTTCTGAGAAGCATACTTATGGCCTTATGAACATTTTGGATTTGTTCATTCTTT
>JADBJO010004474.1:27500-55000 GCA_016801955.1 Conus betulinus | reverse complement strand
TTGATAGATTTTGAACGTTCCCATTTCGGAACTGCGTCATCAGCCTTGCCTGCAAACAAATTCGATTCACTAAGATTTCAATGATCTGATGGTTCGATCTCGACTCGGGCTTTCGTGTGGGACCCTCAGGGCCATGGATAAAGTCTCCAGGATCTGAGTGTCGTGAAACAACAATGCTTTCACAAGTAGCCCACATGAACAAGTGCCGTTATTGCCTATGTTTTTTTGATGGCGTCATATCAACATACATACGTAACTTGCTTACGCAATCATAAAATGGTGGAAACTGGACACGTAAAATAGACTTTCGAACATTTATTTGTTTTTCCAGGTTAGGGTTAGTCGATCCACCTACAGACCGCTACAGTTAGGTATGGCATGACTACATTAGCATGTTAAGAATGGACTCGACGAACTGCACGGAGGAAATCATAGATTCAACGGACAGAAAGGTGACTACTCCCTGCAATGCTTTGTGAGCGTATAAAGCAGCGTGAGACACAAAAGACATCATGGTCCTCAACTGCATCTGACTCCGTCTACAGCCGTCTTGACCCTGTCTTGCTGATGGTCTCAGATGGTTTTGGACGAGAGTCAGGTCGCGTCGCCAAAACGCGCAACTTCTCCTTACTATACATAAAGTCACTCACTGCGCAAATCACTTTCTATCGTCATCATCATCATCCATCCCTATTCATCACATTTCCAATTGTGGAGTTGGGCCACTTGAGCGACTGAGCAGCCCTTTTCAGGATAGCACTGCTCAACTCCTTAGCATGCGGATAGGGCTAGAAAAAAGATGCCCTAACACACAGCCTGCTCCATTCTTCCCTAACCAGCCAACATCAGCTGGAGGGAACGCTACTACAGCGGTCGAAATTAAAAAAAAAAGAACAAGACGAGGATTTCTTCTTCTCACCCCTGGTACTTGGAATGTATGGGTCCTCTTGGCCAGAGACGAAGCAAACAGGCCTCAGAGAACAGCTCTGACTGGAAAGAACACGCCCGGTATAATATTGAACATCAACATCCCTTCCTTGAGTGAGACCTGGCTTGCAGAATAGTGCGAACTTTGTAAAAACCGGCTCTGGCTGTGCCTTCTTTTGGAGCTGAAGAGGAAGTGAAGAACGATAAGAAGCTTGTGTCAGATTTGCAGTTGAAGACAGCTCTTGTTGGCAAGCTGGTTGGACCTCAAAAAGGGAGTCAACGACAGGCTGACGATCATGAAACTTACCTTTCATTTGGAAAGAAGCATATGACAATTATCAGCTCCACCGACCATGACCACCCCAGATGACGCAAAGGACAAATTCGCTGAGGATCTTTCCTCTGTCATTGCTGATGTTCCGAAAGCAGACAAACTGCCATACTCGGTGATTTCAACACTAGAGTCGGTTTGACAGCGGCTCATGGAAATATGTTATCGGCAAATATGGAATAGGCCATTGCAACAGCAACGGTCTCCTGCTATCCCGGTTCTGTACTGAGCATGAAATGTTGATTACCAATACAGTCTTCCGCCTCCCTGCCCGTGACAGGACATCATGGATGGATCCTCACTCCAGGCATTGGCATTCAATCAACGATGTCATGCTTAGGTAGAGAGATAGCCCAGATGTAAAAATCACTAAATCCTTTGCGGTGCCGAGTTTCAATTCCATACCCAACTCCAGAAATGAACTCACGGCAAGAAGGTTCCACGATCACAAAGATGAAAAACACCAAAACCAAGCAGTCGTTTGTAGAGCGCCTGGAATCCACCTCTCTAGACAACCAGAATGTAGAAGCCAACCGGCCGACCTTCAGATAACGTGTTTATAACACTGCTACAGAGATGCTTGGGCCAGCAGCCAAGAAACGCAAGGACAGTTTTGATGAGAACTGTGATGACATCCAGCAGCTTCCGGATGAGGAACATTTTCTGCATAAAGCTTACTTCAGTGATACCAAGTCCACCTCCACATTGCGTTTAACAAACACAGGCAGAACAGGTCAAGAGAAACTACGAAGTATGCAAGACGCGTGGCTGGCGAGATCCAAGGATATGCTCGCAGGCATGAAGAATTTTGGTGATGCCCTAAAAGAAGTATATAGAATAAGGTCTTGAGGACCATCCGTCTCTGTTCAACGCTGATGGAAACACATTGGTCACTGACAAGGAATATATCCTGGAAGGGTGGGCAGAACACCTTGACAGAGCGCTAAACCCGCTCGTCATCCATTAATGATAAAGCCATCGATCCATTAATGATAAAGCCATCGATCGGCTCCCTGAAGTCACAACCAATAAAGAATGGATAATCCAACAACTCTGTCGAAGACCAAGAAAACGTTACCTTCGTTGTCCAATGGCAAAGCTCCTGGCTCAGACTCCAAACCAGCTGAGGTCTACAAAGGAGGTGGCACAGCTCTGACTGAAAAGCTTCATCATTTTTTCTGATGTGGCAGCCGGAGAAGACACCCCCACACACACACCCACACCCACCCCCAGGAGAGTAAGAAAATGCGTCCATTAACCATTTATACAAGCGCAAAGGGATCATTCAGATTTGTGACAACCACTGGGGCATATCCCTTCTTTCCACGGCGGGGAAGAGACTTGCCAGGATTCTGCTGAACCGTCTTATAACACAACTCGAGCAAGAACTTTTGCCAGAGACACAATGTGGCTTCAGTAAAGACAGAGGAACCCATCAATATGGCATTTGCTGCAAGACAGCTCCAAGAATAAAATGTTAGGAGCAAAATGCTGATCTGTTCTCCACAAATTTCGACCTGATCAATGCCTTTAATACTGTTAGTACAGATGATTTTGGAAGGTCATGGCCAAATATGGATGCCCATTAAAATTCATTTCTATGGTACGGCAGTTCCATTACAGCATTCAGGCCCGAATCCAGGAGAACGAAAAGACACCTAGTCCATATCCTGCCACATATGGCGTAAAGCAAAGCTGTGTTTTGGCACCTACTCTTTTCAGCATCATGTTTCTGCAATGCTGACTGATATTTCAGAGAAGGAGACAGACCTGGACATTAAGAGGCTCCAGGCAAAAAGGTCATAGCAGACATTATCAGGGACTTTCGATTTCCTGGTGACTGCAACCTCATCTTTGACTCAGAAACTAACTTGCAATGCAGCATCAAGTTTTACCATAGCCTGCACCAACTTCGGTCTCACCGTAAATACAAAGATGACAGGGGTTCTGCATCAACCTGTGCCAAGCAGACCCTACACTGAGCCTAACATCACAGTCAATGGTGTGAGACTTGCTGCAGCGAAGTAAATTCACCTACCATGGCGGCATACTGTCCCAGAACGTCGCCGTCGATGATGAAGCAGGCGTCAGAATTGCAAAAGCAAGTGCAGCCTTTGGCAGCCCACACACCAGTTTTAGAATAGAAGAGGCATCAGTCTAGAGACCATATTATCTGTTTCAGTTTCATCAAAGAGGTGTCTTTGAGTGCGGAGTAGACCATATACGCAACACCCACGTCCGCTAAGTTTTGAGACCACTCTGCACATGATTAAAAGTTGGTGGATATATGAATCGATGACTAACATGAAAGAAATTTAAAAGAGAGTCTCATGGCTACTACTCAGCAGGTGTCTGACTTACGTATTACCCCAACGCGTTGGTCGGACCTTGAGTACAGGATTGTGCCATTTTTGTCATTGTATGTGTGTGGTGCGCGGTGAGTGTACTCAAGCGTTACATGGGTGTGTGGGCACAAGCCCGTGTTGTGTGTGTGTGTGTGTGTGTGTGTGTGTGTGTGTGTGTGTGTGTGTGTGTGTGCACGCACGCACGTGTGTGTGTGCACACACACACACACACACACACACACACACACACACACACACACACACACACACACACGCACGCACACACACACGCACGCACACACACACACACACACACACACACACACACACACACACACACACACATCAAGGTTTGCACACTCACATCTTTGGGTTCTGGAGAAATTTAAAGTCTTATCTCAGCTGACATGTGGTTGATCATTTGTGTGTTATTGGAAAGGCCCAGTATGAGTTTGCCCAAGAGACCATGGTGAAGGTGTACTGAGCAGTAGTCCCCTCACACTTTTCTACTCATTTGAAACATACACAGTGTACTCACTGCACGCATTTTGAAGTCATGCCAAGAAGCTGAATCAACCCACATAAAACTGCCTCAGAAGATTGTTAAACATTAGATGTCACGATAACATCTCAGACACAAAGGTGCTTGACCAAACAGACCTGCCTATAATCCACCATCCTGATGCTGTCTAATCTTCGATGGAAAGGCCATATTGCTGGCATGCCGGCCACCAGTTACTCAAAAGACTCTTTTACAGTGAGCTGCAACAAGGAGTGCATTTCCATGGAGGTCAGAAGAAACGCCTCAAAACACACTCTCAAAACAACTATCAAAGCATTAAACATCGACCCCAGTACAAAGGAACAAACTGCAAAGGATCAAGCCAGGTGGCGGTACTCTCTCCAAAAAGCGCCAAGTCATGTGAAGAAAAGACAGCTGCAGTCCAGCAGTAGAGGCAAAGAAAGCCCGCGCCAGCAGTCGAGAGGACATCTCTCACCTCGTGTCACCGCACGTTCCATTCTCGCATGGGCTTTATCAGCCACCTGCATGCTCCTAAGTCGTCTCAACCCCTCTCCATGCAACCTCCAGATCACTGATGTGGTCCTGTTCGACTCGACGGACGAAAAACATACTTGATTATTGTTGTTTTACACCGGGGCAAAGTAGCAGACTTTGTGTTTACGTTGTGCTTTTGGTGAAGCTGCTCGTAACAAATTAACCTGCCATTTTCGAAAGCAAAAAAAAAAAAAAAAAAGAGAAAATTGGAATCATTCTAATAATGGCGTGGGTGGTGTTGCAGTGCACTGTGCCAAACATTTGGCACGAATCTATCTGACGTAAAGTGTGTCGTTCATCGTTCGGTGGGTACGGTGAATTGTGTGTATGCAGATTTCATGTCCAGAGGGCATACAAACTCATGTACAAGTTTGAAGGACTGGTAGTTGAAGGGTGAACGAATGGAAAACCTTCCAAAGAGGCTTTCGAAAGTCTGGCAGTTCCAAATGGAGGGACATGTTTTGCATTTAGGCAGACAACACCAGAGCTGTGAATTGAGGGAATGTTGATTTTGGACTGAACAAGATGAACGCCGAAATTGCTGTTTCGTTTTGTAGCGCCGAAAGGGTGTTCAATGAAATATTCGTCTCAGCTGGGAAACTTCTTGATGTAAAAATCTATTTCTGTTCTCTTTTTTTTTTTTATGCGGGTGAGATATGTGCAAATCAGGTGATCTCAAGGAGTTGGATTCGTCCTGGTTGTCCTTAACTTTTGGAGTCGATGGTTTCATCCAGGAGAATGTGGTTGGTAAGCCCCCAATCTGTTTTGTAAAAGATGTTGAGTGGCTATCTCCTTCCACACATGTAAGCCAACTTCATTCTGTTCGCCAGCTCGGCGTCCAACCGGCACTTGGGACGTGCATGTAGAGGATTAAGTGATCTTTTATTGAGTCTACGACGTGGACGTGAGCACAGCTGTCATGGCGAGAAAAAGAAGTGACGCAGCAAACAAAGGAAAAATGATTACTGAGAGAGAATTACATGCTTGTTTGATGAGTGCGAAAGTGCCAGGAGGTGTTTTTTTGTTTGTTTGTTTTTTTTGCTTGTTTTGTTTGTTATTTTTTTTTTTCGTTTTCTGAATGTGGAGAGGGGTGTCTTGAGTTCAAGTTGATGCTGCTTGCTGATTATTAAAACTGGCTTTGCTCTTGTACATGTCAAGTTGCAGCTTCGATTCATTGCTACAGCGACCGGGTTCGTCCAATGAACGGTTGTGATAACCGATTAAACCATAACAACAAAGAGGTGCAGCAACGACGGCTTGTAGAATCGTGGGTATTCTACTGCTCGACATTGATACAACCGCATAATGCCATGTTAGGTGTAAATGATTCCATCAACAAGGCATCTGTAGGTTTTAAGCTCTCTGAACGTCACTCACATCCATTGTTTCCATTGTTCTTGGGATCACTGCCTACAGCCATTATCACCACTCCCTTCTGCAACCACTGCAGCAACATGTATCATTTATGTCTTTGTTTCCTTGTTCTTGTTCATTTCGTTAGTTCTCATTCTCTCTCTCTCTCTCTCTCTCTCTCTCTCTCTCTCTCTCTCTCGCTCTCTCTCTCTCTCTCTCTCTCTCTCTGTGTATTTGTGTAGGGTAGGGGATAGCAAAATTAGAAGTGAGAAAGAGGACTGGGCATTCATGCAAAACATTGCGGACCCATTATTTTTCTTTATGTTAGTTTTACACACATGCATACTCTGATGTGTTTTGTTTCAAATCGAGATCATTTTCATCGGCTAAAGTCCATAATATCTTCCTGGTGTCAAGTTATAAGGACAAAAAATCCAAGACATCGTGCTTGCTGAAATTTGTATTCATTAAAACAAGTACAAATGCATAACTAGACGCGTAGGTTCCTGTATTAGAAGTTCTGTTTCTATAACAGGGGGCTTCTTCTTCTTCTTCTTCTTTCTTCTTCTTCTTCTTCTTCTTCTTCTTCTTCTAACAACAACAACAACAACAATAATGATAATATTAATAATAACAATAATAATAATAATAATAATGATGATAATATGATAACAACAACAACAACAACAATAACAACAAAGATAATGAAAATGATAGTAATAATAATAACAATAATGATGATAATATTAATAACAATGATTATTATTGTTGTTTTTTTTAGTAGTAGTAGTAGTAGTAGTAGTAGTAGTAGTAGTAGTAGTAGCATCGTTGTTGTTGTTGATATTGTTGTTTTTTTTTGTTGTTGTTGTTGTTGTTCTTTGCCATGTAACCAAATAGGATGTTAAATGTAAGCGATTGCTTGTTCAGATTAGATGTGTTAAATCTCTTGACAGAATATGTGCTTCTGTCTGTCTCTTGGAGAACGAACGAACGAACGAACGAATTTTATTTTAAGAGGGTAGTGGACTAAGCATGAATGAATGCTTTTTTACATCCAGCCCTCTGGGGAAAAAAATCGATATATAGTAAAAAGCAAATAAACACACATGAAAAAATGGAACAACTGCTTGCATGAGAACATTTGACAAAAAGAAGAAAGAAAAAAAAGAAACCAATAAACACTACCACCACCACCTCTACTACGAAGAACACAGAAAAAAAATAATCAGGGCAAGGGGGGGGGGGGGTGGTGGTGAATGGAGAGAGAGAGAGAGAGAGAGAGGGGGGGGGAGGAGAGAGAGAGAGAGAGAGAGAGAGAGAGAGAGAGAGAGAGAGAGAGAGAGAGAGAGAGACGACGGACGGACCGACCGACCGACCGACTGGCAAAAGATAGTCAGAGATAAAGGAAGAGAAAGACAATGAGCAGACATGGAGAAACACCCACAAAAAGCTTTGGAAAAAAACACATGAATGGTATGGGATGATCAGTGCAGTTTGCGTAGAATTGAGTCAACTTCGAACATCACATATTTGTTGAATTAAATCTGAATTGAGAGTTTTCAATACATTTTAGGATATAGTGCAGTCAAATCTGAGACATTCATAAGATATTTTGAAAATTAGACTTGAATTTTTTTAAGTTTGATTGATTTTTTTTTAGTTCTTGAGGAATATGGTTCCATAGCCAACCTCCAGAATACGCCAAACTAGACTTGTATAGATTAATCATTGCAAACGGGAGGTTAATTTTATGTGAATGTCAATAGTCGTTAAAAGTGAACATATTTGTTAGAGAAAGTGGAGCATTTCCATGGAGTACCTTATGCATAAAGAGTCCTTTATTGTATAGAAGTTTGGCTTTGAATGGGAGAATGCCTGATTGCTTATAGTCTGAATCTACCAGCGAGGATGGTCGGCCTAACGTTACTTTGACAGCTCTTTTGTGAAGGCTGATTAGCGGTTTGAGTGAATTATTGCTCGCTGAGTCCTAAAGCGTTGAGGCATAGTCAATAAAAGGCTGAATGTAAGAGTGAAAGAATAGTTTTTTTTGCATGCAAATTCAAGAAGTTCATAATCCTTTTTAGAAGATGTAGTTTTCTTGCAACGTTTCTAGATAAAGACTCTAAGTGTTTTGACCAAGTTAGATTGTTATCTATAGTTATTCCCAAGACTTTGTGACAGGTTACTTCTTCGACGTTTTCGTTAGAAATGCAAAGTACTGGCAGGCAGATTTTGGCTTAGAGTTTGACGTTTGTGTCTAGTAGTTATCATCATGAATTTAGTTTTATGAGGATGGAGAGCCATGTGATTAAATCGCGTCCATTTAACCAAGAGATTGATGTTTTCTTGCATGTCACTGCAAACCTGTTTGGCGTCAGAATTACTTGTGTCTAAGGTTGTATCATCAGCGAACATTTCACTGTTTATTTTCAAGTACAATGGCAGATCATTGATGTAAAATGAAAACAATAGAGGACCTAATACCGACCCTTGTGGGACACCAAATTTGTGAGGGAAGAAAATCAGATTGGTATGTGTTTACGGACACAATTTGTTGTCTGTTGGAGAGAAAAGATGAAATCGTTTCAGGGTTTTGTATGATAGTTTATACAAAGTTAGTTTTCTGAGTAAAAGTTCATGATTTATAACGTCGAAAGCTTTTGCGAAATCTACAAATAGAATTCCTGAAAATCGCTTGTTGTTCATGTTTAAGAGCCATCTATCTATTAATTTAGTTAGCACTGTGTGGCACGAATGGTTTTCTCTGAACCCTGATTGATTTGGGTGGATAAAATCATATTTTTCCGCATGGGAGTGGAGACATTTATTGATGTGGAGTTCTAATGGCTTAGAAAGAACTGACAGAATCGAAATAGGTCTATATTTTGATGGATCAGTAGTGTTTCCTGATTTGTATATTGGTATAATTTTTGCTTTTTTTCAAGGTATCTGGAAAACATTGTTTATCTATACAGAGGTTGTAAATGTAAGTTAACGTTTCTGCGATAGCGGTGCAGAGAGCTTTAGAATTTTGCCATCTATACCGTCAATTCTTTGTTTTTTTCCCCCGTATTCTTCACGAGGGCCATTTTTTTATCAGGTACTCTCTTTGGTAAATAGCGTTCTGTATATCTTTTTGTAAGCCAAGGAGGTTTTATCCGATGTTTGACTCTTTTTGGTTTGGAGCGGGGCATGTTTGTTGTATACACTGTAGAAGATGGAGTACCAAACTTCTAGAGCCTGATTGGGTTCTGTATATTGATACACTTTATTTAGAGAGGAATTTAAAAGGTCAGAGAGAAATTTGTCACTATCAAATTTTGAAAAAGGTAATCGGTTTATGGTTTAACCTTGGAATTTTGATACCCTTTTTTGACCAAGTGCAACAAATTGGGAGTGATCACTGCATCCATAAACAGGTACACTAGTCTCAAGAATGGTTTCTGGATTTGTAACAAATAAATGTTCTATCAGAGTTTCAGATATCTCAGTGACCCTTGTAGGAGTTTTGATTAGTTGTGTAAGACCAAGTGACTCAAAAACATAGTTCCACTGTTTATTTATTTTTAAGAGAGAGAGAGAGAGAGAGAGAGAGAGAGAGAGAGAGAGAGAGAGAGAGTCTTTTATTTCATTTCCCACTCGCCTGGATATCAAAAAGATAAGAAAATTTATGAAGTGAATGTAGTCATCATGTGTACGCCCTTTGATCGTTTATAGATCATCTTTCTTGCTTCTTTTCTGACCTTTCTTTGATAATAATTTCCAGAACGTTTCCCTGTAACGAGATCCCATGACATAATACACAATGATGTTGAGGCTGGAGTTGATGTATGTCAACATTTGATTGATCCACAGGAAGCGAGAAACAAATATGATTACGTCGTCCGGTGTTGACTTCTGGCAAAAACAGCCAACTAAATCGAGTCACAGCAAAAGGGAAAACGCAGATTATAAACAAAATAGAAGTGCCAACCAACATCTTGGTAAGGGCCACCTCACGAGGGGAGAGTGATGATGATGCTCCAACCGCCCATGTCACAATCTGACGAAGTTTGACAATGGTGATTACCGTTGCTGTTATCACCACAATCATGACGACGCCAGGCAAGCCAACACCAAACACAAAGCTGTCCAAACTGTCAACAAGCTCTTTGTTGGCTCTGTAAATTTCTCCCATGATAGCTGTCTTGACTGCTACACCTGTCACTGGATCTTTCACACAGCCGATGTGAAAGCGCAAAGCTACTATGAAATATAGACCAACAACTATGATGTAGATAAGAATGATAATGACCGCCATTGTTTAGTGCGCATCAGAGTTTGATATTTGAGAGGCCTTAAGACACAGTAACATCGCTCACTGGCAATGATGGCAGTGATGACGGGAGAAAAACATAAAGAAAAACCAACTAAACCTGACAAATGGTTGTTCGTCAGAAAAGTAATCATAGGACCATAAAGCTCTTTGGTGGTAAACTGCAAATGCACGTGCTCGGCGAGAAGACACATCGCGACAATCAAGTACAGTTCGTCCGCTAGGGACAAAGCAAAAAGACACAGGTTGACACGGTCCTTGAGACCCTGTTTGGAGAACACCGCCATGTTGATGACGTTTCCTGGTCCACCAATCAGAAAGAGGAACACTAAAACAAAGTCCATGACTCTGCGAGAAATTTCTTCTGCCTCTGCACTGATGATATTGTCAGGGTTGTCCAAGGTATGTATCCATCTCACTGAGCTCCAGTGTGAGACATCCATCCTGCAGCGATGCGTTTTGTTTCACACACGTTCCAGATGACTCTCTGTCGTGTGTGTCCAACCGTTCGCGCTGTTGTTCATGGTTTCAGAGGGTAGGGATGCGTTGAGCAGGCTGTCATTCATATTCTCTAACATAGTTTGAATGTAACCCTATTTTCGTCCGCCTGTTTCTAGAGACTCGTGTCAGCACCTGTTCGTATTTTAAGAATGGTCATGAGTATAGTGTTGTGATATGTATGCGTGTAACTTACCTCTATTCCAGGCATGTTGAAGGATTAGAAAATGTGATCGCCTGGTAAGTTTCAATGCGATGTCTTGTGTATTTTTGAGCTTGAACAAAATGCTGAATCACCTTGACCATGAGGAACAAAAAAAGTTGAAAAGGAAATACGTACACAGCTTTAACTTTTGGGTCATGTCAACACTGAATACATATACACACACGAATCTGAATTATTGCTGAATTCGTCTTTATCAATCATCGCGAAAAATGATTGTGTCCGCATGGTCAAAAGATGTATATCGCTATATTTCTTCATGAAAGGAAACACAGTAAACGCAGAAAACAGCTTAATTCTTATTCTGATGATACAACGGTTAGAAAATAATGGATCAATTAAACCAGGCTACGTGTCCAAGGGAGCAAAGAGAAGGGAACGTTCACGTAAAAAAAAAAGTGTGGCTCTGCATGGGCGCGACTGATGAAGAGAAGATTGATAGGAACGAGAATGCTCAAAATGCATTAGAATGTCAACCTTGTGCCCGAATAAAGTCTTGCGAGCGACAGCATGAGTTACGCCGGAATAGAGTGAGACTTTTGTTGCGCCTGTCTAAAGTGGCCTTGTGTCTCGTGGACGATACGCATCAGCAAAACCAGATGTAATTGTTGTAGTTCATTTTAACAGAGACAGACCACCCATAAATATGAGGTATTCTGGCCCTGGCGAATTGGAACTTTACGATCCAAACGCCTCCAATACAACCAGAAAAGTGTAGAATTGGACAAATGTGAAGTCAGTGCCGTAAAAATATTAGTAAGAGAAAAAAAAAAAGGTAAAGAAGAATCGGTATAAAAGGACATCTTTGACCTATGCTAGAGAATCCAAAAAACATGCAAGGAAGTTAATCTCGGGAGTTATATCTTCAGTAACCCTGACATTGTCAGTCACATCAGCACCGACAACGGTAAAAGTCACATAAAACAGTCTTGCCTAGGTCGCTTAAAAGGTGAAAGGTTTCTACTGGTTGGTTGACTAAAACAGTATATTGAAGAAAAACTTTAAAGGAAACGGAGGTGCGGGCAGACGCTTTTTTCAGTCTGAATGATAAGGACAATCGGAAGGATTTAAGGAATTCGTCATGAACTGCATGAACCGTTTCTTTTGTTTGTTTTCAAGATTGCAAAATGAATAGATAAATAAGTAAATGAGCCATTTAAAAGTCTGCAGTCGATCTTAATATTGATCTCAACAAGATCCTTACATATTTTGTCCCAGACTTGTTACTTTTTTTTCTACACGTTTTTAACTGCATGATTTCATTTTCAACATGTGCTTTCTACTCTACTCCAGTATGCTGTTTCCATTGAAATATATTTGTGTGCGATCCCACCCCCTTTCTTCTCTTTAAAGACAGCTGTATTACATCCATTTTCATTTGCATGACATCATCAATGGCAAGGTTATCCCAGAGTGTGTGTGCATGTGTATGTGTGTGTGCGTGCGTGCGTGCGTGTGTGTGTGTGTGTGTGTGTGTGTGTGTGTGTGTGTGTGTGTGTGTGTGTGTGTGTGTGTGTGTGTTTGAAGGGGTGGGGGGTGGGGGGTGGGTGGGTGAGGTCGGGCGTATAAACCACATTCGTTAAATTGAGCACAAAAATAAAATTCCAGAGATTAGCCTCGTTCATGTCTTTATACCTTTTTTATGTCATTATCTTGATTAAGATGTGTGTGTGTGTGTGTGTGTGCGTGCGTGCGTGCGTGCGTGTGTGTGTGTGTGGTGTGTGTGTGTGTGTGTGTGTGTGTGTGTGTGTGTGCGTGTGTGGGTGGGGGGGGGGGGGGGGTTTGTGTGTGTGTGTGTGTGTGTGTGTGTGTGAGAGAGAGAGAGAGAGAGAGAGAGAGAGAGAGAGAGAGAGAGAGAGAGAGAGAGAGAGAGAGAGAGAGAGCGTCGCGCTCGCGTTTACGTGTCCACCCGTGCAGATATTCAACACTCAAGGCTGTAACTGTTCTCGTGCGTATGTTTGTGCGCTTACATACGTTCCTTTCACGTCATTTTCAGGATGGCTGGAGAGAGAAGGATAGATCCACCGAGTGGCCATCAGTATGAATGAAATTGTGCATCAGAACATATTCACACCATCACCAAAATGTGGAGTACATGCAATGACGTACGTACCATTCAGTTTTCTCCTTGCCCGTGAAGTTCTGAAGAAATCTCAACAGCTGTACCAGCAACAAACTAGTAGAAGAAAGTAAGTTGTATGATGATTTGTTGTTGTTGTTTTTTGTTGTTGTTGCTGTTGTTGTTTGTTTGTTTGGCGGTTTTTTTTTTTGTTTGTTTTGTTTGTTTGTTTGTTTTTTTGTTTGTTTTTTTTTTTTTTTTTTTTTTGTCACCCTCCAAACTTAACAGTATAACCGTTCAAAAAAGAAGGAAGAAAAAAACATGCTTGAGCACATAAAAAAAAAACTTAGCCAAAAGCTGTATTTTACTTTATATGCTTTTTTTCTTGGATGCTCAAGTCAGATTTTTTTATCTCTCCGTTTTGTTTCGTTTAACAATTGTTTATGGGCTAGACTTACAGAAATGCTTTTGATGTATCGATATTCCACACTGTCCTCTTTTTGCGCCCCTGCAAGCTCCAATTGTTTAAATAACCTTTTTTTTTTAATTAAACCCACCTCGTAGAGCGTATGACATGCTATACGACTTAGATATTAAAGTTTAAATAAACTGGATGTCATAAGTGCATACCTGTTTGAATATGGTTTGGGTTTGTCTGGAGTTTCGTCAACGATTAAAAGACTGTAGCTGGCAAAAAAAATGGACTGAGCATATTCAGATCAATACTAGAACAAGATTCAGATTTGGAATATCAAGTTTAACAGCACATACCTTCAGATATGATGGAGTGTCCTGTGCGTGTCTGTACCCATCGTCAACACACAGCGCAGGCCACCAAGGGTGGCACAGGATTGCTCAAAAAGCGGGTGAAGACAGTGCTTCTCTGGGTCCTCCCCAGCACCTTCCGGTGTTTCTTTTTCTTCTTTCCGTTAACTAGGCTGACCCTGGAGAAAGGTCCGGTGACGGTGAGGAAAGACCACTGACCACAGGGAAAGTCCTGTTGACAGTGGAAAAGACTACAACTTTGGATTCTCTCTTGAGGGCACATAAGACCGTATGGCGAAAGCTTGGCAGTGTCTGGAGTGGCACTGTCTTCAACTGTCCGTAGGCAGGGGGTGGTTGGGTCTGTGGGTTGTGCTCGGCAGCTGGAGGGTGGTGTCTTTTGTCGGTGGGCTCTGCAGTCATGAATACGGGCTGGTACACCCATGGGGATACTATTTTAAGGCTGTTATGAGTTGCATCCTGTAGTCTGATTTACCTCTGTTCAGGAGCATTTATGTCCCTTGATATCTTAATGGAGTGTCCTGCGCGTGCCTGTACCCATCATCAACACAGCGCAGGCCTCCAAAGGTGGTACAGGACTGCTCAAAAGGCGGGTGAAGACAGTGCTTCTCTGGGTCCTCCTTAGCACTTTCGGGTGTTTCTTTCTCTTCTTTAACAGCACATACCTTCAGATATAGAGCTGTTGACATTAGTGTTTTGACTTGCCGCTTGTGTGACGAAGCAGAAAAAAAAATGAAGTGCATTTCGTTTCGTCAGAGATAGTTTTATAAAACCTAAATATTCTCGATAACCTTCGACATTCAAACCAGCTTGCTAATGTCCTCATGTAGGTCTCACGACGTAAGACAATTTTTTTTTTCAGTGTACCTGTATAACGCATGTAAGCTAAGAGAACTGGAACATCATACACATCTGTATTTCTTATTTTCCTTTTTTTTTGTGTTGCTGTTGTTTGTTTGTTTGTTTTGGGGGTGTCTTTTTTTGTTGTTGTTCGTTTGTTTTTCGCTGTGTTTGATAACTGGCACTTGTTAAGGAATGTTGCACTTGGTGTTCTTATTCTTTTGATTACGATCGCTTATACATTGTTTACACGCCCCTTCATAAGGGGCCATAGCCTATTATGAATAATATTTTCCGAGTTCCCAGCTCTCTCTCTCTCTCTCTCTCTCTCTCTCTCTCTCTCTCTCTCTCTCTCTCTCTCTCTCTCTCTCTCTCTCTCTCTCTGTATCGATCGATATACTACATTCTACACACACACACGCGCGCGCGCGCACGCACGCACGCACGCACACACACATATATATATATATATATATATATATATATATATATATATATATATATATATATAAATATAACTTGTTTTTTCCCCCACTACTTAGTTGTTCAGCATTATATTGTTTGGTCAATCAGTGGGCGATTGCATCTCTTTGGAGATCCACGTAAAGGTTGTTCTGCACAATTCTTAGCCGCTGACAATGCATGGGTTATAGAACCACAGAGCTGACCACTCAAGACCGTTCCATATCTTTTGATCTCCCTGCATCTTTAAATGGATCCTCAAGCATAGGCTCAAAGATTGTCCCCAACATTTTATACTGTTTGCTTAATGTTTTCAGATTGTCAGTAACATTTTTCATCTCCACACTTTCGTTTTCTTTTATTTACTACTTTCCGCTGGCTGCTTTGGGGGTGTCGTTGGTTTCTTTTTTTGAACCCTTGGTGGTGTGAACACCACAGAATTATAGACTGTGGTGTGTCTCTATTTTGACACCAAGAAGACGGATATAATCAGTTGTGTCTTTGCTAAGTCGTTACTATAATGATGGAAGAATTGTTAACCTGTACTTCTTTATCCCCATTACTTAATTGTTCAGTTATATATTGTTAATCTGCACTTGTTTATCCCCATTACTTAATTGTTCAGTTATATATATATATATATATATATATATGCTAATGATCGATAGATATATAGATGCAACTAGATAAATAAATGAATAGAGCAATTAAATGGATATATACAGGAATATGTAAGACACAGAAAGTGCGTGTGTGAGTGACGTGTTTGATGTGTCTGGGTGAATGGTCAAAAGCGCAGTTGAGTAGAAGCGGGATTTCATAAATGAGTGGTTAAATTAAGTTGATCCTCACCTGAATAAACAACATGAGAAACAAAATTTGCAGCAGATAAAATAAACTAACATTTACACAAATGAATGTAATCGAGACGCCGTTAATCTTCATCCATCACAAACTCGCTCCCGCAATCTGTTACAATTTAAAGCTAACGACCTTAAAGTCTTATGTTAATTCACCTGACACTCAATACAAACACAAGCTGGTTACAAAGCAGAACTAGCAGGCCTTGATTTCCAAATTAATTCCCCCCCCGAAACCCAATACAGCAAAGGGATCTTAATTCTCAAATTACCTCCCTTGAAATCCGACACTGAGTTTCTGATATTTTTTTTTTCCGAACATGCACTCATAACGGTGTTCCAAGACAAGTGACACATTTTAAGCGGAAACGAAAAGAAGATTTTTTTGATGAAATAAGTATCGTTTCGTTTTCGTGGTCTGCCTATCACAGTCTAACAGAGACTACGCAGGTCGGAAATTCTCCCCGAAATGCACACTACCTGGTACTCTGACTCCTGCAGCAGACTGAACACACACACACACACACACACACACACACACACTGATAGCTGTTGTTAAACGGACTTTGTTAGAAGGAACTGTCTGTTTCCCTTTGAGTCAAACTGATCAGTGTTTATTCGTTTGTTGTTGTTGTTTGTTTGTTTTTTTTATTTTGCTTTGTTTTTGCAGCCCTTATCGACTATCAGGAAAAAGCAAATGCATCAGGAAAGACAGATCCACCTCTCCTGGAAAAGATTATTGTGTTAATTATCTCAAAGCTAACATTAAGCGGCACACTTTTCCATGCATTCAGTTCCACGCCAGTGAAGTCTTTCTTGGTGTCTTCTTTAAAGTGGATGTTGACTAGATGTTCTCTCCCCCACCATGTTGAGGATACAGGATTACCGACTGACCCACTGCACTAGGCGCCTTCCCCTGCTCCATCGGGGTGGCTATGTGGGGCTCCTGCTCTTGAGCCTGGGAACTGCAAGTCTTCATGTTGGCTTTAAAAAGGGCCCTGACCGTGACAACATCGATCTGCAACAGAGAGTCTTTGCTCCCTGGCTTACTAGTGTTACAACCTTAGCGCTAAAGTTATCAAAGAAAAAAGAAAATGATTCGCTTGTCACTGGGAAAAATGCGAGAGTCTTAGCAACAAAACAAAAGGATGTAAGAAAAAAAAATCTCCTCAATGTTGTCAACTAGAATCTGAGCTGGTTTTAGAAACGGGTCCACAAAAGGAAACGTGTGTATTTGTTCAGTTATCAAGTTGAACTAGTGGCATCCTTGACCACTTAATGTTTGGTCCGATGCTGCTGCTAGGGTCATCATGGACAGCAAGGTGGGAGGTGCAGAACTGTTACCCCCATCAAGTGAGATCAACTGATTACGCTGGACATTCTACACCGGCAAGTGAGGTGCGTTTCTAAACACCCCCGCACCTCAGTTACCGTCCGCACAGCGCTAAGGCTCGGTCTAGATAACAACTCAGCTCAACACACACACACACACACACACACACACACACACACACACACACACAGAGAGAGAGAGAGAGAGAGAGAGAGAGAGAGAGAGAGAGAGAGAGAGAGAGAGAGAGATGTGATGTACAGGAACATGATCATGTAGCCGTCAGATTCATAGCATGCAGCCTAGTTCGATGCGCTTACGATGTCCATCTGCTTGGAACTCACAAATCACCAGCATGCTGCCTTTAAGAAAGTATTGTGTTCATCTTTTTTTATGTGGATTGAGCGCGGATCTTACACATTTACTCTTTATCATACCGTTCAGTTCTGCTACGCAGAACATACTGATGCCATAAGAATAAGACCTTTAGAAATCTGGAGGGCATAGCAGTATCCAAAGCAGGCGGAAAGCCTTCTGCACATCATTGATTACTGTTTCATATTCTAGATCAGTGTCTCTTTCAGTGGCTTCCCTATGATAGCCTGACTGACCCTTGTGGACTGTTCTTGCTGAGACTGCAGCAGGATCACAGCACAATGAACAGCTAACAGGCACACTGGCAGTGTGCGCTTAAACACGCCTCCAGGGTCAGTGCTTTCAAGGTCCTTGCCAGGTGTAACCCGGAGACGGATGGCAATGAACTCGGAGAACACAACTTTTCAAAGCACCTCTCTTTAATGTCTGAGCCACGAAGACAACACATAACAGGAGATAGCAATTCACATACGCTAGAGGAACCGAGTAAAAAGGCTAACATATATGATTGGTCATAGTGCGCTCAGACACAACTCCAGGATCATTGCTTTCAAGTTTGTTGCCATGTTACGCGGAGGCCAATGATCTTGGAGAAGGCAATGTTTCAATGCACCTAATGTCTAAGAGCGCTTTACTAGATATCGGAGTCTAGTCTACTCACTAAGACATCTTTATTTGATCTGGTTTAGCAATGCATGATAGTGATGTTTTGATGACGTTGATGGTGATGATAGCAATGATTATGATGATTATTATGATGATCATTAAAATGAGGAGGAGGCATTAGTCTTTGAACAGTTTTGGATTTAAAATGCTTGCATTCCTGGTGTGGCTTCTGCGATTGGCTGGGCAATGTGCTATCGATGTTTTCATTCCTCTCCATTTTGATGTCTGGTTGCCTTCTCTGAAGCAATATACGTGTCGATATTTTGACTGGTAGAGGTACAAAGTGTACAAAAGATGACAAGGAAATGGAAATGGAAGGAGACGTGGGACAGGGGAGGGAAATTGCAATCATTGATCCCGTTAAATGAACAACATAATGAATTCAACAGTTCTCTGGTGCCAGCCTGGAATGGAAAATCCATATATATATATATATATATATATATATATATATGTGTGTGTGTGTGTGTGTGTGTGTGTGTGTGTGTGTGTGTGTGTGTGTGCGTGTGTGTGAGGCAAGAAAACCATGGTTGTTGCCAATGTGAAGCCTGACTGACGGGAATGATTCCACCGTCATGTACCTCCACTGGAACTGGCAAGAAAACCAAGATTTCTGCCAATGAGAAAATGATTTTTAACCGTTATCTATTTCCACAAGAGTGACATGAAAACCTGGGTTTTTGCCGGGGATAAGACTGCTGAAGATGATCCCGCCATCAATTTTTTTCCACAGGAACTGGTAAGAACACCAGGATGGTTGGCAATGGGAAGACTGATGAAGATCATCACATGTAATAATATTGAATATTCGTCCATATCAATATTATTATAATATGGGCAAAATATTTTATCTACAAATGTAGATTTAATCAAAGTAAGCCTATACTAATTTTTTTTTTCATAGAAGATTTGAAAAGAAACTATCGTATTGAAAAAAAAAAAAAAAAAAAAAAAAAAAAATATATATATATATATATATATATATATATATATATATATATATCTCCGAATTGCAGCTGTTGGAGTTTGAAAGAAAATGGGCACCTTATTCAGGTCTGCTTGAGGAGTAAATGCCAGATTCTTTTAAAAATATGCCTTAAAAATGCGGAAATCGTCACAAAGCCAAGGTTGTTGTCCTTTTTTTAAAACATGTATATTGACTTATTTATGTCAATTATACTCAGCAATTAAATATAAGCGGTACACATAAGACACAACAACTTCAACTAAATGTTCCTGGTATTCTTTTTTTTCCATGTTTCCTCGATATTAGGTAACAACCGGCAAGAAAATAAATCAGGCATCCATAAGCATTGTAAAAAGATAGGGAAGGGTGTACATATGAAGGATGATTGGGATTAAAGAGAGAATGAGACTTAGAGTGAAGTTTGAGTATAAGGGAAGGGAGGGAGAGGTGGATGGGAGAGGGGGAGCGGAAGGAGGAAGAAAAAAAAGAGAAGGGGGGAAATCTTGTGAAAATGTGTAAACTCCTGAAATTAATTGAAAATGATGAAATGGTGTATCAAAGCAATGTATGGTGACTATTGTGTTTCTGTTCACATCACATCACTGACATTATCAGCTACGTTAAATTCCATATTCGTGGAAATTACTGGAATATGCTTGCGTTTAATGTGCCTAAGTTTGTATTCATACCTACTTGTGTTGTTTTTTGTTTGTTGTTTGTTTGTTTGTTTTTTTTGTTTGTTTTTTTTTTTTGTTGGTTGGTTGTGCTTTTTGTGTGTGTGTGTGTGTGTGTGTGTTTCTATTTTTCACAATACAATAGCTAAAATATTCATGTAGTATCAGTTTAATGTATGTGTGAAAATCTCTGCGCACTGTCCTCTTTATGCGCATATGTATTTCTCCTGTTAGCTGAATAAAGCATGCATGTTTCTCTGGGGGGAAAAGACAAAAAGAAGAAGTTTAGATGCATTACGTAATCTGTATCCAAGGACCACAGAGACCCAGAAGACTTTTTATTTAATTCAAGAAAAAGAACCGTTGTGATGAGAGAAATACATAAACATCTACACGTGATAACGTATTTATTTGGCCGGAAGGGCCTCAATTAATTGCACTGAAATAAAATATGTGGACTGGAAAAAAAAAAGTATCACGAGTTCCATGTAGCTGGGCAGTAGCTCATTCCTAGCGACGTACTGCAAATTCAATATATGGAATCTACAGCAACAGTGCTCATGGCTATGTCAGCAGTGAGGTTGGGGCTGATCCCTTCTCAACATTACTACTACGATGAAGTCTACACATGCAGCTTTACAGCAAAAGTTTTATTTTTCGCCATGCTTAAGAAAAAATACACCATGATGTGCCCGGTTCTTCCACGTATTGAATGAGACTGCAGGGTGATGGAAAACAGAGACACCACCTTTTCATGCTGCTCGTTGCTATGTATAACAGACATTACGTTTTTCAACTGCCAGGCTATTCCACCTTTTGAAGAGAGTACAGTGTGACAGAACACAGTCATTACACGGCAGTGATTTATCTTGGCTTTCCTTACTGCCATTGAGCAGACCAACAGACTGTACATGTAGACCATACTAGCTAGTTATCCTGCATATTTCTCGCTGGTACGTGCGGAAAAGGTGGACCATGTGCATTAGATTTCATAGACTAAAAAGGAGTGAACAATAGAACAATATTTTTTTCTTTCGTCTTATTGGGGTATCTATGACAGGGGAAATCGTGATGGTATTGCTTAGGAGCACTAAGTTGATGTATTATTTGTCTCTCTGCACTCATACACGCATATGCACACTCATGTACCCATCCAACATTCACCTCTCTCTGGAAACGGGGTGTCACGCATTCGTTTCTCTCCTAACCCGACTGAGAACACATAATACAGTTTATATGCTACTTATTATTACATATGCAAATCCAAGCACATAAAATGGACTAATCAAAACATAATAGATCAATACTTCCTAATCCCGGAATATAATAAAGTGGCTTCTTACCTGGCAGGTTTCCACACAGACAACCACACTTTCACACCACACTGCAGTTCTTGAAAACGTCACTTCAGGTTTTCTTCAGCACTGGGTGATGGTGACGCCCTCGGTTGACTGGCTCCAGGTTTCGGGACTGGGTCTTCGTGGTCGTCTCTGGGAACTCGACGTAGATATCTTCTTCTTCCTGTCTTTCACCCACCTCTGGGCTTCAAACTTCTGTCTTTTCTTTTTCAGGTTGGCTTTTTACCCTACGACCTTGCTGTCACTTCTGTCTCCCAGACCTATGTTTCTCTCAACCCTACTCTGTCCTGTTCACTCTTCGCTCCTCTCTCTCCTCTGTTCGTCTCTCCCTCGTGGTGTTCTTCTCCTCCTCCATTCATGTTGTTCTCTTTCAGTTTATATAGGGATGGACACAACGGATTTCCCTCTGTGCCATGCCTTTGTCCATGTTGTTTCTCCCACTACCTTGTTCACAAGTACACTAAATTCCCCTTTCGCTACACTTCCACACATCAGCATTTCCGCACATCCCTACCTAATTGCTTAGGAAACAGCCACTTGGCACTATATGGACATTGAAAATTCCCGCCGACTCCAGGAGCTACTTTAAGACAATAATTATCCTAGAGAAAGCTACGACAACAACGTCCACACGCATCCAACCAGCCTGACAAAACATCAACAGAGTGCCCTACGGCAGTACCATCTGAACAAGCCCAAGACTTCTGCTCTTCAAGGTCTGTCTACAAAGCCACTTCAGCTGACTGAATATTTAGCGCCCAAGCAATGCCCCGAGGTCCTAGTGGTTAACGTTTTCCTCCCTTTCGCTACCAGGAAGGTTTGAACTCGGGAGGGTCCTCACTACCTTAGGTGCCATCTATCACCTGACCACACTTCGACCTCCTTGACACAGTTCGGGCCGTATGCGCTAGGTGAGAGTGTACTGCTAATTGGCCCATTACCTTTTTCTCCACCACATTCTTTTCTACTTACGCGCTTAAGACCCTTTGCGAGAGGTTTCGCTCCCTGACATGGGGTATGGAGGAAGGGCGAGTTTAAAGCAATAACTGGAAACGGAAAACGAACAAGCAAAAAAAAAAACATAAATTCCTCGTAAATGCTGACATAGACCAACAATCTACAACACTTGAGATAATCTAATGTACTTTGACAATAGAAGCATTTGTTTCGATTAGTAGAAGACATCATTTAACAAAAATCGTAAACAGATTTTGGGATGAGGAATCTTTTTGGCAAATACGTGTAGCGCAACTTAACGTATGATGAACATTCTATGGTAAAATGAAATTCATCACCTACAGCAGACATGCCACATTTATTACATAACCTTTCTTCTATCAAAATGGCAATCGACGATCTACTTCTATTGGTAATTCATAATTAAAACATCAAAATTTGATAAGAGTGTCAATACACGAACTGCACGGGCACCTGCTATTTAGTTGTGGCCGTGGTCATCGTTTTCAATTTTAAAGGTACGTAGTTCTAAGTTTGTTTTTCAATGCACTTATCCTGCCTGTTCATATTGATGTCAAGTTAGTTTTATCTTTGACAAACAAATGTTGTAGTTTGGTGTATTTCAATCATCTGATACTGATTTGACTCGAACGTTCTCATCACTAGGGCTCCGGAATCAGTGATGGCTAGTTCTGAGCAATTCAAAGATAGAAACTGACCCAGAGGCACTGAAAAGTGACAAGTGAGCCAAATTCACTGGAATAAGTTATTTAACAAATTGACATAGTAATAGAGTCACCGATTTTAGAAGAATGTCACAAAGACCCTATCCGTCTGGAAGGAAGTCTAGTGGTGAAAACGTAAACCCCTTCTTTTTCGAACATGATCCCAAAGAAATGTGTTAGCATGGTGACTGGCACTGTGTCCGCCTGATCTCCTGCCAGCCTGAGTTGCTTACATGCTTCCTGCTTACATACCTGCTTATTGCTTCTTGCTTGAAGTTTTGATGTCTATAAAGTATCCTCAAATGGATATGGCAGGCCCCTAGCGGTCAATATTATACCCAAATAGATGTTATTCGTGTTAAGAACCAGAGGTGGTCTGGCATCAATTGTAGAAAAACAAAGATGCTCCCTGAAGCTGCCCTTGACGGTGACAGTAATCTTGAAATGATTTAGTTAAAAGAAAGGTTAAAAAAAACAACAAGAGAATGAAAAAGCGGTCTGAAACCCAATTTCGACTGATTGAAACATGCTACCGTCACTGTGCAATTCAAAGCAATCATAGGAGAAAACATCGGCCAAACAACATTGCCTAAATGAGACATAGCAGATCTCCTAAACGTTCTTTTAAATAAGTGATGACTGAAATGGCAGCTGACTTCCGATAAGCCAATGAAAATCTCAACCGTGGATCACAAGCAATGTGGAACAACAAGGAGCTTAAAATCCTACAGAAAACTAAGAAAGGAAAGACGGCATGCAGTCCTGTAATGAAGAGAATCGATCAAGAAATTATGAACGCAAAGGGGAGTAGATCTATCGGTAGTGTGAAACTATTCAAGGAAGCCT
Source organism: Conus betulinus (assembly GCA_016801955.1). Lineage (NCBI taxonomy): Eukaryota > Metazoa > Mollusca > Gastropoda > Neogastropoda > Conidae > Conus > Conus betulinus. The sequence goes on along the minus strand of JADBJO010004474.1, from coordinate 31,049 downwards.
TCATAATAGCAAAATCCTTTTTTTTTAAAGTCACGATTGTATAAGCCTTGATAAAACAGAAACGAATTAAAGTCACCACACAAGGAAAAAAAAATAAACACTCCTTTAACCTCTACAACAAACTGAGCAAGGAAATGCAAGTGTGTTACATTGCAAGTGGAATTGAATGAAGAAGACTTTCTGATACTCATTGAAGAATATGTAGCAGCAGTAATGTCACTGAAATATGGTAAGCCTGCAGGCATTGATTGTATTCCAGAGCAACTCTTGAAATAATGCTATCCTGACAACTGCAACAAACATAGTACAAAAGCGAACGACCAATGCCATTAATCGTCATATTTTCTACGAAAACAAAATCTCCAACACTACCAGAACTACCGCAGTATCAATGAGCAAAGTAAAACCCCTTTCATAGATTACATTCACAGTCAAACTGTTGCTGAAGAACAAGCCGAATTTCTACGAAAGCAGAATCACCATTGAACAGAATTTTCTGTCTCGTACCTTTCGCAAAACACTTCAGCATCAGAGGAACCTCTCATAGATTTCAAGATGGCATTTGACAGAGACTAGCAGGGAGGACTTATGGGCAACAAAAAGAGGGCTTTTTTACATTGGACAGAAACTAGTCAGCACGACTCAGTCTAAAGCACCTGGTGTAGGTCTCACACGAAACCAGTCAGCTCGACTCAGTCTAAAGCACCTGGTGTAGGTCTCACACGCCATGCTATTGAAGAGTGGGTCCATATTTAATTGGAATTTGCCAGGGCTCTCTTCCATATCCTGTACTCTTTCAAAAACATATTTCTTGCACGTATCATGACTCATGCGCTTGAAGATTGTGTCAGCAGTAGCCGGCATTGGCAGAAGAACCATCCCGGTCACTCGCTTTTCAAATGATACATTGCTGGTCTGACAACTAATGAACGCGAACTCGCCATGCTTGTTAAAAAGCTGGGTGAAATTTCAGGCAGATGAAATCATTGCCGAGAAGACAAACCTGGTGCCAACTACAACACCACAACGGACACTGATCTAACTATGTATGGACAGAAGGTAAAACTATTCACCATGTTTTAATATGGGATCCATTTTTAATTGACAACGAGAGATCCAAACCAGAAATCCTTTAATAAAGATAGCATTAATGCTGCCCAGACTTCATTCAGTCTGCACGGAGGAACAACTACATTTCCGTGAGCGAAAACATCAAGCTCCTACATGCATTGCTACATTCCATGTTATCCTTATCTAATCATTTGTACCTCCACGGTGGCAATTCATAGTACATGTTTTTTAAACATGTTGCAATGAAATACGATCCGATTTTATGAATTACTCTCAAACTAGGGTAGCTCTCGATACTTTCAAAGTATGTTCTAACACGCGCTATTCCTGCTTTGTTGTTCTGATTTTACGCCACTTTTTGCATACACAACAGCGTAACTGTGATAAAGGGACAAGTAGAATTCATCGGAGTTTGACTGACCAAACGGTCAACTATTTTGGACAATAGTTTTGTCTCCATTACATGGAAATAATCGTCTGTAGACTTCACCCCTGATGTCTTGGTGTTAAGCCATGATTCAAAGTTGGTCTGCTGTATTGTGTGAATATATCTGTGACGTGCACGCAAATGCAGACACACACACACACACACACACACACACACACACACACACACACACACGCACGCACGCACGCACGCACGCACGCACGCACGCACGCACGCACGCACGCACGCACACACACACACACACACACACACACACACAGCAGCAGCAGCAAAACGTTTTTTAGAGACCTATATCACTGCAAATCTGCTGCGACGGAATTCTCAAAATGTCGGGGCATTTCTCCTGAAATCCTGTCGAGCGTTTAACTATTTCACGGGAAATACTGTCGCACATCAATATTTTTTCATGACCAGCTGAAGTTTTTCACAGGAAATCCTGTCATGGCGATACGGTTTTATGGGTGACGACACCAATATATGGAAAGTTATCATGAAATGCTGTCGCACTTTAAAAAAAATACTGTCGCACAGCGATATTTCTCAATGACCAGCGGCAGTATTCCACAGGAAACACTGTCGCTGGAACACGATTTTATGGACGACGTGATTATATACGACGCCGACTACGGCACAATCCAGCTAGCAAAGTAAAATCATACTGCATAAATTACAACTTAATCAAAATGTTGACGAAGAGGAGGCCGGATTCTGCAAAGGAATAATTAGCATCGAAGAGAATTTTAAATTTCGTACCCTTTCCAAAACACTTTCAGCATCATAAGAAGCTCTCATAGATTTCAAGAAGGCATTTGACAGAAACTAGCAGAAAGCATTATGGGCAACAAGCAGAGGGGTTCTTTTACACCGGACAGAAACTAGTCAGCGCAACTCAGTCCGAAGCAACCGATGTAAGTATCACACACAGTGCTATTGAAGAGTAGTTCCATACTTAATTGGAGTTCGTCAAGACTCTCTTTCATACCCCTATGTTTTCCATCATATTCCTTGCACGTGTCATGACTTATGCGCTCAAAGATTGTGTCAGCAGTAGTCAGCATTGGCAGAAGAACCATCACGATCCTTCGCTTCGCAAATGATATTGCTGGTCTAAAACAATGAAAGGGAACTCGCCATACTTGTTAAAAAGCTGGATGAAATATCAGTCAGATATAGCATGGAATCATTGCCGAGAAGACAAAACTAGTGGCCATCTACAACACCACAACAACTACGGATATCACTAAACACGAACGAAAGCTAAAAATCTATTCAACAATGCTGAAATTAAACACTAAAAGTGATTCGACGCCCATTGTGCGCCAAAACTGAGAAGACAAGTGTTTGCTTTCTTCTTCGTTTTCATAATCCTAGATGTTCTTTTTTTTGCCTGAAGAGAACACAAGAGGACAAAACATGCCGTTTTTGTCTCGTTATTAGTTTGTCCGTCCGTGCTACCAGGTGGATTTGCTTTAGATTCTCTTGAGAATGTGTTTCAATTTCGGCCTGAATCCACCTCACTTTAAAGATACATTTAACATTGTATTATCTGGGATCCATTATCCTTTGGCAACAAAGAATCCAAGCCAGGATTCCTGTAATAATACGTATAGCGTTAACGCTGCTGATGGTGAGCCTGTATGAAGGAACAGTAGCATATTTGAAAACCAAGCACATGTCCCTCCTCGGTGGTATTTGATACTGCGAGTTTTAAACCGGTTTGCAATAAAATGCGATCCGGTTTTATAATTGCTGCTGCTCAAAGTAGAGCTGCTCTCCATTTTTTTTCTTTCTTACTTACTGCTTTGTCTGTTATTTTTGACTAATAACAGGTATAATCATTCGCCCTGACTGTACACAAGATAATCATACTGTTCTGAAAGCTCTCCAAGTTTTTTTTCTTCTTACTTACTGCCTTTGTCTGTTATTTTTGACTATAACAGGTATCATCATTCGCTCTGATCGTACACAAGATAATCATACTGTTCTGAAAACTCAAAAGTAACTCTCGCAATGAATACACCTTTTATAAA